>JADRCD010202666.1:8277-26773 GCA_019843815.1 Montemys delectorum | reverse complement strand
TATCTTTGCTTCTGGCCATTGTCATGAACAAGTTAAACAGAAACTATAGCAATGTAAACCACAAGACTGAAGGTGGGGTTAATTGAGGGCAGAATTATGTGAAGGAAAGGTTGAAATGAAATAAAGGAAGAAAGAGAATTCATTTTCAGTGGGGTGGCACTTTAGATGTGCTAAAGTAATTTGTTCAGACTAAAGAGAAATTGTGTAGATGGAAATGTAAATTTTTAAGAAATTATGCATTCTGTACATGGTTCTCCCTGAGGACATGTGAAGATGACAGAGCTAGCCAATAACAATGTTTTTCTCCTATGTTGCTCACCTCAAGATCCATGTATATTTTGTTGCAATGTGGCTCATGTTCAATGCCATGGAGAAACAGGATGCTTACTTAATTGTTTTCAGAACAGTGTCTAGAGAAGTTAAATATGTCTTCTCCAGGTACTCACTACATACTGTTCATTAAACAATTAGGTGGCAATAAGATTAACTGAATGAGAATATTGAGAACTTTGGGAATGTACCTAAGAATTTTTTTGTCAACTGCAACAGTACATCTCTAAGGCTAGAAGTGTGGTCTAGAGTTTTGGTTTAAAAATTGTATTTCTAATCTTGGGAAGAGAACCCCAACACCAGATTCAAGACCTTTTACTTAGGTATTTCAAATGTCTTACATGAATCTTTGACAAGAGTTGACATTTACCACTTGCAGGGACTTGATCCAATCTTTAGTAGAGCAGTCTTAATGGTTCTTGATGTCTGGAAGTTCCTAAGACATTTCTTTCTATCATTTTCAAGTGTCATTTAATTTCTCTGTGGTGATTATTCATTTAAACTTGGTAGTCATTGAAAGGTCTATATTTGTTCATTGCAATTCAGGCATAGACTGCTGAAAACTTCAGAATGGCAGAAAACAAAAGCATAAATATGCAAATATTATTTTAACTGGTTCTTAGAAAAGAAATCTGCAATGGAGGTATGTTAGGAGCAAGATAAATAGTCTACCATGAAAAGGTTCACCAAATCATTATCCGTGTGTGTGTATGTGTGTGTGTGTGTGTGTGTGTGTGTGTGTGTGTAAAATGTAGAGATACATGGGAGAGTTTGGTGGTAGTAAAGGGAAAGGCAGATGATATACTATGAATGCAGAAAAATAATTTTGAAAAGCAATTGTATGTGGGTAGGTGTTTTGGCTTGTCACTGGAGGGACAAAATGCAGGCTATATGCCATATGGGGAAGCAAAATGCAGAGGTACTAGGCTGTTTCTTCCTTTCTGCTGGTGTCTGGGATGCCAGAGTATTCCAGCCTGTATTTCTATTGGTGGATGAGAAAAGGTAAGAGCTGGGGTGGAGGCAGCAGTTCTTAAACTCCTGTGCACCCAGACACTGCTGGTGCAAAGGGTCTGGGTCCTCTGCAGGAGTCTTAGGCACTGCTCTGCTCTTAGGTGTCCCCCAAGGTGGTCTGATGAAAGAGACCATCCTTGTTCATCCAAACTGACTTATTCATGGCAGGTGAGGATTCATATGATATATTCAGGGTGAACCTTTTATCTTTAAAAGCAGAAGTCCTGCAGCTATCTTCAGGAGGCATTCTAGCCTCCCAGCTGTGTGCAAATGTCTTTCATGTCTGAATTCTAACTAATTAAGAAAGGTTTGACTCTTCACATATTATTCATGTGTACATCCCAGGTTAAGTATACATAATTCTGTCCTATATTTCTAAACTAGGTTGGTTTTCTCAAGCAATTTTTAAAAATCATAAGCATGAGAACATTTTTTTTTCATATTTAAGGTAATTTGTTAGGGAGCACAGCACCTAATCTCATGGGATTACTGTTCAAAGGAACTGAGAAGCAGAGTGGACCAGAAAGCAGGCAGCATGTTATTCTGTTGTCAGATTATACCTCTACATGGCAATACTTTTACTTTTAACTTTCTAACCAGATATTTTTAGATGTCTTTTAAAATTACATTAAAATATTATGTAATATTTACCTTTGATTCATTCCACTCCCCTCCTGAAAATAATAGGCAGGTAAAATTTGGAGCTTCCATTTGTTTCCTTATTTTTATTGACCACTGAAGAGAAAAGATTAGAAACATAGTATAGGTGCACAGTTCTGTCATTGTGGCTAACTCTATTGTTCCCAAGATCTTCAGTGCTTTGGTTACATGGTGGGATAAATCATATGTTTTCTATAGATGTTGATTATAAGTAGATAGTTTAGTGATAAAGAGAACTTGCTTCCCTACATGGGATATGGGATCAGTTCCCAGCCTCTACATAGTGCTTCACAAGCACTTGAAACTCCAGTTTCCGAAGATCTGATGCCATCTTCTGTCTTATGCATGCATCCAGCAGACATATACTTGGTGCACATTCATAAGTGCAGATATGCACAAGCACATAAAATTCACACACACACACACACACACACACATACACGTATAAAAAAATAACACCCAATATTTGATCCAATTTGATACAAAGGGACCAAAGCAAGTTATATTACTTGTATGAAAACAATAAAATTGACCCGTCAAAATGATCATAGAAACACTGACATTTAATTTTGTTTACATTGTATCGTTCCAACAATTCTCTGATTTAAATATATAGAAAACTATACTAATACAAGTGTGCTGTACATTCTTTTTTTGTTCTTTCTATATTTGTGTACACATAGAAACTAGAAAAGGGCATCAAATAGATACTGACTCTATTACTCTTGGACCTATTTGCTTAAAACAGAATTTTTCTCTGAACATAGAGAGCAGGCTTTTGAACTGATCCAGCTGGCCAGTAAGTTGTAACTATCCCAAATTTCATCTCTCCACATCCAAGCACTGGTATTACGGATGTACACAGTCACACCCAGTTTCTATGTGTGGACTTTCAGAACCGAATTCAGATCTTCATGTTGTGCTATAAGTACACTTACTTTTATGACATTTGTTCAGAATAATATTTTTACCCTTAAACCAGAATCCAAGAACCAAAGTAATACCATGTTTATACATTCAAATTTACAAATTTGCAATTTCAAATTTTTTGCTAGAAATAAAGGATAGTTAATAAGGTAATTGACATTTTCTTTACAATTTGAATTATGCCTTGTATGTACCTTGGTTAATTGTAAGAAAGAAGAAATTTATATAATAAACTGTAAAAAAAAAATTGTTTGAAAAATACATGTCAGCAGATTTGTTGCAGAAAGCACAATCTTCAATGAAGTTGTTTATTTACATCCATCCAATTCTAAGTGTCTAGAAGCAAACTGGTGATTTCAAAAAACCAATTTTCACTCACTTGTTATTTCTTAATGCTTTTATTCTATGTGGATAATAAAAGAAAAATGAAAACAACTTAGCCTACAGTGTTCAACTTGATATAATAATTATATACGTATCTTCTTTTGATATTTATATAACTTAATATTTGAAATATTTGTATATTTGAATAAAAATGACCCCCATAGGCTTAAATGTGTTGCAGTCAGCAAAGCTGAAAGCACTTGGAGATCAAAAGAGCACTCAAAGAAGAAAACAGTTGGAAGTCAAAATAAGGTTACTACAATATAAATCCAGATTAGAGTCTGATTCCTACATTATGCCCTTTTTCCTTCCTTTTGCAATGGCAATGTATATTCTGTACCATTGTATATTGGAACTATGTGAGTTACAGTCTTATTTTATTTTACTGTGGTTTATAGATAAGAAATTGCTATAAGTCCCCAAAAGTGACTTTGTAGTTTGCACTTTTAAACAGTATTGACACTGTGATAGAGATTATGGCAAATTTTTAAGTTTGATTGGATTTATTCTTGCATTTGATATGGCTGTAAGCTTAAGTGGCCCAGAGAGTAAAATGTGAGGTTTTGTACAACAATCATCCCAATAGTCTCATATATTTGAATGGTTATTCTCCAGGGAATGCAACACTTTGATGGGGTTAAAAGTGGTAGGGCTTTGTGGACTAAGTGTATCAGTGGGGGTGGACACTGTGGTTTCAATAACCCATGCCAGAAATAGTATCTATTTCTGTTTGTGGATCAAGAAGTAGCTATTAAGTACTTCTCTAATACCACACCTGCTTTCCACCTGCTCCCTGCCTTTATGATAATGGACTAAGACTTCAAAACTGCAAGCAAGCTCTAAATGAAATGGTTTCTTTTATAAGAGTTGCCTTGGATATGATATTCCTTCACTGCAATAAACAGTGACTAAGACACCGTATATTTCCATAATTACAGATATGTACAAAAGAGATAGGTAAATTAAAAGAAAACTTCCAAATAACAAGCTCCATTATTCTATTTTTTTCATGCACAGAAATTCCCTAATTCTATATAAAATGATCTCTTTTGGCTCATTTGCAAGATAATGTTGGAGTTTTCAAAGTTACAAATGAATGAAAGAAACACTTGAGTCATATGAAGTTCTGACTGAGTGATTTTTTTTTCTTGTTTGAGTGACTGACTTTATGGGTGTCAGAAACAACACTTAGCATGGGGGAAATCAAGTGTTGCTTTAATTTTCTTGTGACTGATATCTACAGTGTTCCTTTCTAATACTTGTATATACTTGTTTTAATACTCTTTGTAAAATGATATCTTGCTGAGGTTATGAATATTACTATGTAATAAGTTGGAAGTCAAAATAGGGTTACTAAAATATAAATCCAGATTAGTGTCTGATTAATCACTGAACAAACAAATAATTATTTTTATTTGGATTATAGAAAAAAAAAGGCTGAAAGTTTGGATGAAATTGGCTCCCAAAGGCTGATATATTTGAGTCTTTGGATTCCTAGTTGGTGAGTCTATGTGGGTAGGATTGGGAGGTATGGCCTTGTTGAAGCATATATGTCACTAGAAGTGGAGACTGAGGTTTATAAATGCCCCATGACACTTGAAGTTAGCTCTTGTTTTCTCTTCTTTGTACTTTTGGATAAGATGTAAGCTCTCAGTTATAGCAACAATGGTACCTGCCTGCTGCCGTATTCTCTTTCAGGATGGTTATGGCTTCAGTCTGGAAAATGGTAAGCTCCTGTTAAATAAATTCTTCTATAAGTTGTCTTGTTTGTGCTGTTTTAAATAACTGAAGTGAAAGTGATACAGAAGAAATTATATCAAATAATCTTTGTCCATAAATAGTTTAGATAGTCCTTTAAATATACATAATACAAACAGAGAAAAATGAATATATAAACATTTACTTATCTAGAAATAATTTTATGTAATATACCAAGATAGTAAAGTGAAATTATATATTACATATTAAAATTGGAAATGTAGAACATAACATTGAGCCGAGCAGTGGTGGATCATGCCTTTAATCCCAACACTTGGGAGGCAGAGGCAGGCAGATTTCTGAGTTCAAGGCCAACCTGGTCTACAGAGTGAGTTCCAGGACAGCCAAGGATATACAGATAAACCCTGTCTAGAAAAAAAGAAAAAAAAAAGAAAAAAGAACATTACCACTTATAATCAGTAGAAGACTCAGAGTGCTCTATTCTTATTGTAGTGAGCTAATGATGATTTTTTCATTAAAATAGAAGGAATTAGAACAGATTCAGAAAAGGAGCTGGTACAGACTAATTAACCTATAAGAAGGACTTTTATTGGTTGAGAGAGCTTGAGGCGTGTCCTTATGCCTAGAAGTAGAAGAACAATTAGAATGAATATAACACTATAACAAGAGGCAGTAATACGAGGCAGTGGAAAGAGAAAAAATCAAGTCTTAACCTACAAAGACAAGGAAGAAGATGTAGCAGCCACATCTATAGTGACAGTGAATTGGAAATACAAAAACTTCAAATTCTACAAATGGTCTAAGTTTTCAAAGTTTTCAAAGAGTGCAAGAGGATGCCTTGCCTGTCAATAGGCATGGAGAAGACATTAGACAGGGTCATAAATTTATCTTGATCATTCAAAGGAAGAGAGGATTCAAGACCTTAGCACCCTAGGCAATCTCTCTATCTTAATATGTTGCAGAGGACTATAGCTTGAACTCTGTGAAAAAGAAAGAGAGTGTGACAGCTAGAGAGCATGTGGTCCAACTCTTAGTCTATGATCTCTCTCTGTGACTCTCTCTCCAAATGTGTACCCAAGTATATGAATGTGCAAATATTTGTATGTGCAGGTGCTCACACAAATTAGAAGAAATGCCCAGTGCCCTATAACTGGGGTTACAGAAGGATATGAGTCAGTATGTTGGTGGGTCAAACTGGACAATTTCCATTTCAAGGAAATAAGTGGATGACCTATTTCTCTAGTCCCTAGAAATCTTGATGTAGATATTCCAGTTATATTTTTAAAAGATGTCAAATATCAAAATATACAGGACAGTCCTCTCTCATTGTTTTTCTATTTCCAGTTAACATCCTATATTGCAATAATTTTTGGCTTTTGATTATAGTTATCAATATAACCTTTTCTATTTAAAAAGTTGGGGTTTTGAAGAAGTGCTAAGAATTATTATACTATGAGTTCCTTCTCTTTCCATAGTCTCCTGTGAGGTACACAGAATATGTGTGAACTATTTTCTTTGGAATTTTTCAGCCTCGCCCCCTTTTGAGGCTTTTATTTCTTTCGAATTAAGTATATTCCTCTTATCTTCACTTTAACTAGTTTAAACATAGGTTACTTTCACTTAGTTCTAATGGGGCTGAAAGTCAATGATGAAAAGTTAATATTTTATATGAAGAGAATGCATGATTTTCTTTATGGATATTTTTGTCAATCATTTTCTTTCAAAATGGTAATATGTATGAAAGATGTGGTTGCATGCACAAGGACTTTGTACAGGCAGACACTGATTCAGTTAAAGTAAGAGGAGAGGTGCCAACATGACTAAGGGACTCTCAACTGTGAGTTGAAAAGAGGTCCACTTCCTTCCTAGTACAATATCTTACAAGACGGTTCTCTGTGTTGACAATTCAGAATTCTCTCTAGAGCTTATCAGCTAAGGCTTATTTGATGTGAACTGAAATTCTCAAATCCTTATAAATGTGAAACTGCTAGCTCAGCTACCTTTACAGTCATAATATCTCTACAATTTAGAAACTTTTACCTAAAACTACAAAATTCATTTCCCATGATTCATTCTTACATTATTTTTCTAGTAATAATTAAACTTCAATATGGTTTATAAGTTCTGAATGTATTTCTATTATCTTTGCATATATATATATATATATATATATATTGAAATTTACTTCAAAAGAATACTTAGAATGAAGAAACAAAAAACTCTCTAGTTCATCTTTATTTGCTGGGTTGAATGGACAGAACATATTTTTAAAGATGGCATTTGAAATATATTTAATAATTTATATTCACACACATGAAGTACAATGTTTATATATGTATATATATATATATCAAACTGTTTATCAGATTGATTCACTAATATTAGAATTCAGAACAAAAAATAATCATTCGCTGAACACATGGATAGTAATAAGTATACTCAGCAGTTGTTTGGTAGAATAATATAAAAGTAATACTGCTTAAATTTGGCTTTATCATGTAATGTCTTTGTTTGTTGGAGTCTATAGAACATCTGGGCAGGCCCTTATGTCTTTTGAGAGTCTCCACTAAAAAGTCAAGTGCTATCCTAATAGTACTACCATTTATGTTACTTGGTTTTATTGCCTTGTAGTTTTTAATATTCTTTACATGTTCTGTATGATGCATGTTTTGATAATTATGTGTTTGTGCAAAATTTTCTGGTACAATCTATTTATGATCTGTATGCAACTTGTACCTTAATAGAAACCTCCTTCCTTAGGTTAGGAAATTTTTTTGTAACTATTAATATGTCTATTATCCTATATCAACAATATAATGTTCATGCAGAGTAAAAACACTGGCAAAATATAAATGACAAGTGAATATAAATAGCACACATTCAGCCATCTGTCAATGGTGATTGGAGCAATAGACTAAGGAAGATACAGTGTTCTGCTTCTTGAACTGGGTGTCGGTTACTACATATTTTCTGTACTTTTCTGCATGGTTAAAAAATGCTTAAATGATTTAAGATATACTTATGCTATAAATTTTATTTTATTTATTTTTCTTTTTTATTAGATATTTTCTTTATTTACATGTAAATTTCTCCTTTCCCAGTTTCCCCTCCAAAAAAACAAACAAACGAACAAAAACAAGAACAAACTCCTGTTGCCTCCCCCATCCCCATGCCTGCCACCCCACCCTCTCCCACTTATTGGCCCTGGCATTCCCCTACACTGGGGCACAGAACCTTCACAAGGCCAAGGTCCTCTCCTCCTGTTGATGATCGAATTTGCAATCCTCTACTATACGCATGCTGCCAAAACATTCAGTCCCACCATGTATAGTCCTTGGTTGGTGGTTGGGTCCCTGGGAGCTCTGAGGGTGCTAGTTAGTTCATATTGTTGTTCGTCCTAAGGGGCTTTACTTCTATAATTTTGTTGAAAATAAGATAGGTGTCTTTGACCTGTGTTTTATTTTCTCTTACACCTATTTCTATTATTAATAAAATCCTTTGACCCTTTCATAAAATCCCAGGTTCTTATCTGTTTTGTATCATTTTTTCAGATTTTATATTCTCTATTTCCAAAATATCTATTTTTTTCTATCTTGTCTTTGATGCCCAAGATTCTCTTCTTCATCTGTTGTATTCTGTTGGTGGGGGTTACGTGTTGCTTCTGTTTAGGTTCCCAACTTTTTCATTTACATTTTCCCACAGTTTGCATTTATATTATTGATTTTATATCTTCTTTCAGATCTTGAACTGTTTTCTTCATTTCATTCCACTATTTGTTTATGTTTTCATATATTTCATTAATAGATACATTCACATCCTATTTAAGAACCTCTAACTTATTCATAAAGGTTATTTGGAAGTTCTCGTCTTGTGGTTTAGCGATATTGTGTTTATCGGGATTTACTGTTGTAAGGTTTCTGGGTTCTAGTGAAGACACATTATCCTGACTGTTATTGTTTGTGTTTTTATGCTGGTGTGTAGGCATTTGACTAACGTCAAGGGTTTTCTTTTGGGGGGGGGTGGTACTACTAATTTAAAGCTTATAATTACTTTGGTAATATCAAAATATTTGGTTATCTAGTTTATTCTGCGAAGGATTCCAAGAGAAAAAAGTGACTGAGGGTTTATTAATTTATTCTTAATTATGTATATGCATATAGAAAAGTTTGCAAAGATTGTAATTCTAGGCTATAATATATGGTCCTGTCGGTTTTTTTCAGTGGGGGTTCAGTTCACTGATTTCTGTTGCCCTTTGGATTCTTAGGAAAATGTAGTGACTGTGTGTTGACTAGTGGGCAGTGTTATATGATACTGCTATATGTGGTCCCTAATGGTTACTGTTAGAGGAAGTTTTTAAGTACTGGGAGTTGACACATAGGAATTGGAATAGAGTAAATGTGTGGAGGAGGGTGCCACAAATGGGAAAGCAAGGCATGCTCTTAAGGTTTGCATACTCCTGTGATAATAGGGGCAGCGAGGGAGCAAAGGCCATAGAAGGTAGTCTGCTACAGAAATAGAAATGGGGATGGGAGATAGAATTTGATTGAAATAGAGGAGTAAATACCTCCGACTCGTTTACAGGCCTGGCATGGGTGGCAGGTTTCCATGTAACAGTTTCAGGAGTTGGAAACTGGGATAAATAAATGGAGTGGTTAAAAAAGACTGAAAGGAGAGATCTGTGTTGTCCATCTGAGGTGGGGGAAGAGAGTTAGGAAGGCTATAGAATGTAGTCTGCTGCAAAGCTGGAGATGAGACTTGAGCTGAATTTGGAGAAGAGGAAGGACAGTGAATATTACATACCTGTCTCTCTGTCCAGTGAGGCAGGCAGATTCCAAGACAATGAAGGAGCTGCCAGCTGAGATAAAGGGATAGGGTAGATTTTATATGTATATAAATAATACATACATATAATATGTATAATATATATAATATGTGTGTATGTAAATATATACATATATATGTATATATAAATGTTAGGTGGTTTATATGCTTAAAATACTTAAATAACTAAGTAACCACAAATGAGAGATTAACTTTTTGTTTATTCTTTTCTTATACAACACACTCTGATCACAGCTTCCCTCCCTTTATTCCTATCAATATACCTTCCCCTCCTTCCCCTCTCTCAGATCCACAACTCCTGTCTTTCTCTTTGGAAAACAAAAGGCCTCCCAGGGATAGCCACTGAACATAACATAACATAACAAGTTATAATTGTACTAGGCACAAGCTCTCATATTAAAGCTGAACTAGGCAACCCCATAGGAGGAAAGAGATCCCAGGAGTACGCAAAAGAGTCAGAGAGATTTAGGATTCCCACACCTCCCACAGCCCCAGGTAACCAACTACAACACAACATGTAAACAGAGGACCTAACACAGATGCATGTTACTTCAGTTTCTTTAAGCCCGTGTGAACCCTGCTTAGTTGATTGTGTGTAGTGTTCTCCTGATGTCCTCAACCCCTTTAGTGCCTACAATACTTCTTCCCCATCTTCCATGTGGCTTCCCAATATCTACCTAATATTTGCTGTGGTCTCTGTATCTACACCCACCAGCTGCTCAAGATAGTCTTTATGCTGCCAATTGGGCTAGGAATCAACCTTTGAGTATAGCATACACATTTCATTAATTTCTATTCCAACTCCTGGTGATCCAGACAATGTCAGACATGGGTTTCCTTTAGTGGCAGGGGCCTCAAGTTAGAGCAATCATTCATTATTCACAAACTCTTGTTTTTCCATTGTCCTAGTACATCTTGCAGGCAGGACAGGTTTTAGGTTGAAGGCTTTGCGGGTGGGTTGGTGTCACAGTCCCGCCTGTGGATGTCTTGCCTAGTTACAGAAGGTGACCAATTTTAGGCTCCATATCCTTCATTACTAGGGGTCCTTAGTAGTGTCACACTCTGGGTTCCAGGAAATTTTAATGCACTGGCTTTTCAATTGCACCCTTGCCAAATATACCCCAGTTTTAATTGTTTCTCTCTGTATTCTGTCCCTCCATCTCCCATTCTCATTCCACCTATTCCCTTGTATACTCACCCCAGTCCACACTTAAATTCTATTCTATTTTCCCATCCCATGGAGATTTACATGTCTCTCCTTGACCCCTTCTTATTACTTTAGCCTCTCTGAGTCTAGGGATTATAGCATGATTTTCCTTTAATTAAGAGGTAATGTCAACTTATTAATGAAGTCATATCATTTTTGTCTTTCTGGGTCTGGGTGGTCTCACTCAGGATGATGTTTTGTAATTCCATCTTTTTGCCTTCAATTTCATGATATTATGTTTTAAAGCAGGTGAGTAATACTCCTTGGTGTAAATATACCACATTTTTTTATCATTTCTTCAGTTGAGGACATCTAAGTTGTTCCAAGTCTCTGGCTATAATGAATAAAGTCATGATGAACATAGCTGATCAAATCTTTGTGATTTGATGAGTACCATGAGTGATACACCCTGGACTTAAGGTAGATTGGCTCTCAATTTTCTGAAAATCCCACATATTGAATTCCATAATTGTTGTAGAATTTAATACTCACATCAGTAAGGGTGGAATGTTTTCCATGCTCCATATACTCACACGCGATGTCATTTATGTTATTAATCTTAGCCATTGTGACATGTATAAGATGGGCTCTCAAAGTAGTTTTTACTGGTGTTTGTCTGATGACTAAGGATATTCAACATTTTAAATTTTTTTTCAGCCATTTGAGTTTCCACTATTAAACATTCTCTGTTTAGATCTATATTCATTTTTAAATAGACTATTGGATTTGCTGATGTTCAATTTCTTAAGTTACTTACATATTTTGGATCTTAGCCCATAAAATACAAACAAACAGGAACTATAGACTCAGATGTCACCAACAGAATATAAGAGACAGTAGAGAAAATTTCAGGTGTTAAAAAAATATTTTAAAAAATTAGAGACATATTACATATTACAATTAACATTGTTAATTCCTAAAAATTCCCAGCACAAAAATTTAAGTCACTATGAAAAGACAAAAGTAGAATAAAAGGGAAAAAGATGAAGAATTCTAGCTCAAAGACCTAGAAATTATTTTCAACATAATCATAGTAGAAAAATCTTTAGCCTAAAGAAGAACATGTAATAAAGGTAAAAGAAGCATAAGGAACACCAAATAGATTGAACCAGAAAAGTAAGTTCTCAATTCACATAATCATCAAAACACTAAACCTACAAAGAAATTTAAAGTCTGCAAAGGGAAAATGATAAACAACATATAAAGGCAGACCTACTATAATCATACCCAACTTCTTAGTAGAGACTCTAAAAGCCAGGGCCTCAATAAATCTCCTAGACTCTAAGAGATCACAGATGCCATTCAAGACTACCACACACAGTGAAATTTTAATCACGAGAGAAAACAAGATATATTATGATAAATTAAAATTTAAACAGCATTTATTCACAAATTTGGCCCTAAAGAAGTTACTAAAAGGAAATTTTTCAACTCAAAGATGATAGACACACCCATGTTTATAAGGGAAATAAGTAATCCCATAGTACCAAAAAAACAAAAGAAGAGAAACAAATACACACACATACACACACACACACACACACAGAGATAATCATAGCCCACATCAACACCAATAAAATTATATGAATTAGTAAAAATCAGTGATTTGTTTCTCCCAATATCAATAAACTCAATTATTCAATAAAAAGACACAGGTTACCAGAATGAATACAAAACCAGGACCATCTTGCTACATACAAGAATCACACCTCAAGCTGGGCAGTAGTGGTACATTCCTTTAATCCCAGCACTTGGGAGGCAGAGGCAGGCAGATTTCTGAGTTCGAGTCCAGCCTGGTCTATAGAGTGAGTTCCAGGACAACCAGGGCTACACAGAGAAATCCTGTCTCAAAAAAACAAAAACAAACAACCAAAAAAAAAAAAAATCGCACCTCAATACCAAAAATCAATATTACCTCAAACTGAAGACTAGGAAAACAAATTTCCTAGTAAATGTTCCTAAGAAACAAGCTAATGTAGTCATTCTAATATACTAAAATAGACTTCCAACCAAAATAAATCAGAAGAGACAGAGAAGACACTACATTTGAACAAAGTACAAATTGGCCATTATAATATTTCAATTTTTAATATCTATGGCCCAAATTTAAAATCAGCAACATTTGTAAAGTAAATAAATAAATAAACCCCTAAAATTTAAAATACACCAGTCTTCACACTTTGATAGTGGGAGATGTTAATACCCCATTCTTACCAACTACTAGGTCGTCCAAACAAAAATTAAACAGAGAAATGATGGAGATACCCAATTTTATGAACCACAAGGACGTAATGGATATTTATCGAACATTTCAACTAAAGACCAAAGAATATATCTACTTCTCAGCACCTCACAGAACTTTCTTCAATACTGATCACATACTCAGTCCCAAGACATGTTTCACACATACATGAAAATTGAAATAAACACTGCATCCTATCAAATAAACACAAAATAAAGCTCAACTTCAATAACAACAAAGACAACAAACTCATAGAAACTTAAAAGCTTTATAGTGAAAAAGATTAAGTAAAGACAAGAATAAAGAAATTAAATATTTTCTAAATTCAATAATAATAAATATATAACTTACTCAAACAGAAGGTCACAATAGAAGAGGTATTAAGAGAAAAAGTTATAGCACATTAGTGCCTACATAAACAATCTGGAGAGATATCTTACTAGAAATGTAACAACACATCTAAAATCTCTAGAACAAAAGGAAGTAAGCATAATGAATACAAGAGGACAGCAGGAAATAATTAAACTAAGGGCTGAAATCAATAGCAAAAAGACAGAGAGAACAACACAAAGAATCAACAGAACAAAGAGTTGATTCTTTGAGAAAATAAGTCAAATAGACTTCATCCTAGAGATGCAGGTACAGTTCAACAGAAGATATTTGTCAATATAATTCTCCATGTAAACATACTGAAAAGCAAAACAAAACAACTGATCATCTCACTGAATGCTGAGAAGGTCTTTGACAAACCCCAGTGCCATAATGATAAAAGTCTTGGGGATATTCAGAACACATGGGACATATCCAAATATAATAAAGATAATTTGCATCAAGCCTACAGCCAGCATCAAATTAAATGAAGAAAAACTCAAAGCAGTTCCATTAAAATCAGGAAGAAGAATAGCCTGTCCGCTTTCTGTATACCTATTCAATTTTACTTGAAGTTGTAGCTGGAGCAGTACAAAAACTAATTAAGTTTTTTTTTTTTTCATGTCGGTATATTTATATGTGTGGTGCTATGTTAAATCATGTTAATTAGTGGTTCTCAGCCTATGAGTTGGAACCCCACAGAGGTAACATATCAGATATTATTCGTATTAGATATTTACATTAGAATTTATAACAGTAGCAATACTACAGTTGTGAAGCAGCAAGGAAATAAATTATGGTTGGGCGTCATCAAAACATGAGCAACTCTCCATACTTGCTTCCATGAGTATTTTGTTCCCCCTTCTAAGAAGGACAGAAGCACTCACACTTTGATCTTCCTTCTTCTTCAGCTTCATATGGTCTGTGAATTGTATAGTGGGTATTCCAAGCTTTTGGGATTATCCACTTATCTGTGATTGAATACCATGTGTGCCCTTTTGTTATTGGGCTACCTTACTCAAGATGATATATTCTAGCTCCATCCATTTCCCTAAGAATTTCTTGAATTCATTGTTTATAATAGCTGAGTAGTGCTGAATTTTGTAAATGTACCATATTGTCTGGACATCTTACCCTCTTGATGGACATCTGGATTGTTTCCAGCTTCTGGCAATTATAAATAAGGCTGCTATTAGTCGAGCCTTATAGTGGAGCAAGTGTCCTTGTTATGTGTTGGATCGTTCAATTTTCTGAGGAACCACCAAACTGATTTCCAGTGTGATTGTACCAGCTTGCAATCCCACCAACAATGCAGGAGTGTTCCTCTTTCTCTACATCCTTCCCAGCATCTGCTGTCACCTGTATTTTTGATCTTAGCCATTCTGACTGGTGTGAGGTGGAATCTCAGGTTTGTTTTGATTTTCATTTCCTTGATGACTAAGGATGTTGAACATTCATTGAGGTGCTTTTCGGCCATTGGGTTTTCCTCAGTTGAGAATTCTTTGTTTAGCTTTGTTACCCATTTTAATAGGGTTATTTGCTTCTCTAGAGTGTAACTTCTTGAGTTCTTTGTATATATTGGATATTAGCCCTCTGTCTGATGTAGGATTGATAAAGATCTTTTCCCAATCTATTGGTTGCCATTTCTCGGTCTTCAATTTTATCCCCTTGATCTTCCTACCTGTTTCTGTATCAATACCATACAATTTTTAGCACTATTGATCTGCAATACAGCTTGCGATAAGGGATGGTGATCCCCCCAGAAGTTCTTTTATTGTTGAGAACAATTTTATTATCCTGGGTGTTTTGTTTTTCCAGATGAGTTTGCAAATTGCTCTTGCTTACTCTTTGAAGAATAGAGTTGAAATTTTGATGTGGATTGCATTGAATTTGTCTATTGCTTTCAGTAAGATGACTATTTTTATTATATTAATCTTGCTAATCCATGAGCATGAGATATCTTTCCATCTTCTGAAGTCTTCTTCGATTTCTTTCTTCAGAGACTTGATATGCTTGGTTAGAGTCACACCAAGGTATTTTATATTACTTGTGAATATTGTTAATTTCCCTAATTTCTTTCTCAGGCTCTTTACCTTTAGAGTGGAGAAGGGCAACTGATTTGTTTCAGTTATTTTTATATCCACCCACTTTGCTGATGTTGTTAATCAGGTTTAGCAGTTCTCTGGTAGAATTTTGGGAGTCACTTAAGAGTACTATCATATCATTTGCAAATAGTGATATTTTGACTATTTCTCCAATTTGTATCCCTTTGAACTCATTTTGGGAAGGAAAAGCTATCCAGAGACTGTCCCACCTTGAGATCCATCCCATATATAGTTACCAAACACAAACACTATTATAGATTCCAAGAAATGCATGCTGATAGGAGCCTGAAATAGTTGTCTCCTGAGATGCTCTGCCCAAACCTGTCAAATACAAAGGCAGATGCTGGTAGTCAACCATTGGACTGCATATGGGATCTCCAAGGGAGGAGTTAGAAAAGGACTGAAAGAGCTGAATGGGGTTTGCAATCCTATAGGAAGAACAACAATATCAACTAACCAACCCCCCACCCCAGAGCTCCCAGGGAATAAACCACTAAGCAAGGAGTACACATGGAAGTTCCCATAGTTCCAGCTGCAGAGAATCGCCTTATAGGGCATCAGTGGAAGTAGAGGCCCTTGGTTTTGTGTAGGGGAATGCATGGGTGGGTAGGCGGGAGTGAGTGTGTTGGTGGGAGAACCACCTTGTAGAAGCAGGAGAAGTGGGGATGAGATAGTGAGTTTCAGGAGGTAAAGCGGGAAAGGGGATAACATTTGAAATGTAAATAAAAATTATCCAATAAAAAATATTTAAAAAAACATTAGCAACTCTATTAAAGTGTCTCAGCATTAGGAAGATTGAGAACTACTGATATAAAATTTATATCATTACAGTTCTTTAATTTTATAGACCTTCTGAAAATCTAGAATTATCACTGATCATATTAATAGACTATTTCTTTCTCTGATATTAGTGATTAGTGATAATTCATTCACATACAATGATATTGGGTGGTTCATTTTTGTCAATTTGATAGAAACTAACATCATCTGGAAAGAATGAGCCTCAGTTGAGGTACTATCTCAAATGGCCTTCAGATCATCTTGGAGGGTGTTTTCTTCACTCTGGATTGATGTGAGACAGGTCAACTGATGATAGGCAGTAGCATTCCTGAGCAGTTGGTATTATAGTATATAAGAATCTACCTCAGCAAGCCATGGAGAACAAGTCTATAAGCAACAATCTTCCATTGGCTCTTCCTGTTTTCCTTCTGAGTTTTTGCCTTGAGTTCCTGCTATGATTTTCCCTGATGATGAACTGCAACCTAAAGTTAAACCAACTCTTACCTCCACAAGTGGTTTTGGTTGTGGTCTTTATCACAGCAGTAGTAAGCAAACTAAGACATATGTTCAAAGTGATTTAATTCTATTTTTGTGCATGAATGCTCAAAAATGGCTCTTGCTGGTTGCAAACAGATTCTATATGTTGTAATAGAAAGGGAATACTTTGTTTTGAGACCCTGTAAAATATCTTTATGGGTATAAAGTTTTATTTATATGCTTCTGAGAGGGCATTGTAGATATTTAAAGAAGCTATGTAGAAGAATTTTATTTGAACTTACAGTACTAGCTGTAGGGGTTTGAATGTGAAATGTCTTCTACAAGATTATGTTCTGAATTCCTGTTCTCCAGCTATTTGTGCTACTTTGGTTAGCTTGGAAATGTTAGAGCATGCAGGTCACTTAGGTGGGTTCATTGGCTTTTGCCTTTGTAGCTCAAACCCTCTTTCTTGTGTTATCCTTTGTTTCTGGGTCCACCTCAATTTTAATTAACTTTGAGACAGGTCTATATTGTCATAGAGATTGAGTTCACGGAGACTATGTACTCAAAATTTTCTGAAACAAATGCTTAGATAGAAGGAAGAAGAAGAGGAGGAAAAACAAAGAAAATGTTTCTTCCCATAAATTGTTATCTTCCTTAGATTTTGTTGTCAATTTGACGAAAATGAGAGTAATCTGAGAAGATCTACAACTGAGGAATTTTCAGATCAGATTGGGCTATAGGAATGTTCATTAGATATTATCTTCATTGATATCAATGTCAGAGGGTACAGCACACTGTGAGCAGCATCATATCCTAGGTTTGTACACTTGGACTTCATAAGAGAGCTATCTCAGGATGAGTCATGCAGAGATATTGAGACACCCAGTAAAAAGTATTGATTTATGATTTGTGTATCACTTCCTGGCCTGGTTTTCCTGAATTATTGACTATGACTAGGAAGTAAAGGCAAAATATATTTTTTTCCTTTCTTCAGTTGCTCTTGTATATTTTATTTGTCATAATGACAGAAATCAAACTAATATGGGTGTTTCTGTCAAGTAATGTAATCACATGAATGGAAAAGTAACCAGTACTTTTCCTAGCTTTAGTATTTCCATAGCATAATTAAAGTAAATCCTATTATGCTTAGTTGTAGATGTGTCAGAATCAATGACAAGAGAATGTATACCTTGTTAGCTATACCTCCTAACAATTCAGAATGGTCCTTTGGCTTTAAACTTCCTTGAAAATCCAGTAAGGACAGTTTTACTTTCTTAGTGAAAACAAAAACTAAGGCAACAGGGGGAAGTTGCCAGTTGCCACACATGCGTTCCAACAAAATTTCAGCATCTGCAAAAGACCCAGATGTAATTAGAATATCAGTAGCATTGTACTTCTCTCTCTCTCTCTCTCTCTCTCTCTCTCACACACACACACACA
>JADRCD010202665.1:0-17114 GCA_019843815.1 Montemys delectorum | reverse complement strand
TGTGTGTGTGTGTGTGTGTGTGTGTGTGTGTGTGTGTGCGCACCCTGGTAAAGCTATCAGCTTTACTGCTACATGCTCATTGATATGTCATGATGAGCTATCATTATCCTAAAGCAAATGGTCATGGCCTGAAAATTTGATATTATGATGCCAAATTTACTTTTCAACCTTTAAACAAATTCTCTCTTTAAACAAATTCAGGAAGTATGCTCCAGAAATAGAACATTAACACTCCTTAAAGCAAATGACTGTGTTGTACTCATTCTTCTCCTTATAGAGCAATGTAGACTCGTCATTTGTAAAATCCTTATCGTTCTCAAGCTGTTCTATTGTGCTTCTTTTCTTAAAACTACTGTCATTGAACATAAACCACCACTTTCAATGCTGAAGACAAAACACGGTAAAACCTGAAGCATAAATAAACCCAGACATGTGTGAACCATCTGATATTCAACTCTGAGTATCCAGCATTCACTAGACAGAAAGAAGAGTTTTTCTCATTAAGGGACTATAGCACACTACAGATTTCACTCTGTCAGAAAAATTCAGCCCGACACTGACCAATTACGCCTCTGAAATCAGTCTTTGAGACAAGCACGAGTGCTACTTTGTGATATTCAGATAAATAGCATCGGTATATTCTGTGGCTTCTTGCTACTCACTTTTGTGGCCACAATTAAAATGCTGAAATAAAATCCAACTCCTAATGCTTAGGTTTTACAGTTAAAACATGATCCCCTAGCATGGAATTATGCCTTCAGTACACATCTTTCATGGGAGAATGACTAGCGATAAGACAGTTACATGATAAATTTTATACCTTGATAGAAAAGAATGTTTCAGAATTCTGGAACTGAAGATAGCAGAAAAAAAAAGAATGAATTTAGCAGATATAATTTATATTCATGCAGGCACAGTTGAAGAATACCGTGATAATTATTAGTTATGTTATACATAACTAAGAAGTGATCATACATTTGGTATTATCCAATAGACTGAAGATATGATGGTTAAATAGTTTCTTCCATGATGTAATGAAGCTTAAAGCCAAACAAACAAACAAACAAACAAACAAACAAATTGTAGACTGATGTTTCTTAAGCAATGTAAGAAAAAAAAAGCAGCATATGAAGAACTTATTTTCTCAGGATGGGTTTACAATTGGATATAGGACCTTAGCCTTCCTCCAGTTAAACCACTCCTTGCTGTTGAAACAGGAATAGAAGATGACAGAGGATCCCATGCTTTCAAAATTATCCTGAATTAAAAACAAATCAGCAACAACAAAAATCAAGTGAACCAATAAAAGACTTATTTTTAACACATAATCAAAATATATCAAAAAAGTCGAATAAGTGTTGCATTGTGATGGTAAAATTGAACAATATGTATATTAACATGTGTCTACTAATAAAAGACCATGAGGAGCAAAGAGAATGATGATGTGACTCAAATCACATGATGATTTTTTTACCGTGAGATACCACGATTCTTTTAAACTGATGTTCAGAGTAACAAATAAAACAAATGTTGATAGTTATTTTCTGACATGACCCCTCTATGAAATAGTTTAGATTTTACTCTTTTACTTTTGTATGAGTGTATATGTGTGCTTGTGCTTGAGTATGCCTTGGCACATATGTTGAAGCCACAGGATAATTTCCCAGAGTCAGTTTTCTCATTATACCATGTGGATGCTAAGGATTGACCTAAGGTTCTGTGGCTGGGCATCAAGAAACTGTCCCCATTGAATCATCCCAATCATATCTATAAAGTATTGCCCAAAGCTCGGAATAAACAAAATACAATCACAAACCACAAGAAACTCAAGAAGAAGGAAGACCAAAATGTGAATACTTCGTTCCTTCTTAAAAGGGGGAACAAAATACGAATGGAAGGAGTTGAAGAAACAAACTATGGAGCAGAGACTGAAGGAAGGACAATCCAGAGACTGCTCCACCTGGGAATACTTTCCATATTCAGTCATCAAATCCAGACACTATCATGGATGCCAGTAAGTGCTGGCTGACAGGAGCCTGATATAGCTGTCTCCTGAGACCCTCTGCCAGTGCCTGACTAAAACAGAAGTAGAGGCTCACAACCATCCATTGGACTGAGCACAGGGACCTCAGTGAAGGAGCTAGAGAAAGGACCTAAGGAGATGAAGGGTTTGCAGCCCCTTAGGACGAACAACAATATGAAGTAACTAGTACCCTCAGAGCTCCCAGGGACTGAACTACCAACCAAAGAGTACAGTACACATGGTGGGACTAACGGCTCCAGCAGCATATGTATAGCAGAGGATAACCTAGTCGTTCATCAATGGGAGGAGAGGCCCTTGGTCCTGTGAAGGTTCTATGCCCCAGTGTAGAGGAATACCATGGTCAGGAAGCTGGAGAAGGTGGGTTGGTGAGCAAGGGAATGGGGGAGGGAACAGAGTTTGTTTTTTTCTTTTCTTTTCTTTTTCTTTTCTTTTTTATTTTTTTTCGGAGGGGAAACTGGGAAAGGAGAAATCATTTGACATGTAAATAAAGAAAGTATCTCATAAAAATTATTTTTAATCTGACTACATAACATACATCCCATATGCAAATTAGTCCTAGATAGATGATCCCATGTGTTTTAAGGAAAAATATAGCGAGACTTAATTTATATCGTTTCTTATATTATTGTGTTCTTTGTCACTCAGGTCAAAGCATCACTAGTCCTGGTCACAGACTGAGGCATCTACTTGGATGAGAAGAAAGCATAGTCTGGTGAACAAACAAAAGAGATGCATTATTGGCCGTGTAATTCTAGAGTAGAACTGTTACCAAAATTTGAACATTTTATGTTTCTGAACATTGTACACAAGTGATTTTGTGACTGTATGGAATCTCCACGTCGTTCTATAATCTTCTAGTGGCTCATCTAGGTCATTTGACATAGGATGCTAACCTGGGTTTATGTCTTTGAAAGGAGATGGTCACAACCATTAATATATTTTCTTCATAATGCAGAAAGCATCAATCTTTAACCAGAACATGCCTGCTTCTGTTTCTGAATATAAGCTATCCCTTGAGTTTATATCATATCTGTTTTTTTTTTATGTTTTTGGTTTTTTGGTTTTTGTTTTTTTTGTTTGTTTGTTTGTTTTTTTGTTTTTTGGTTTTTGTTTTTTTTTTGGTTTTTTTTGTTTTTTTTTTGTTTGTTTGTTTTTGTTTTTTTTGTGAATTATACACCAGGTGAGGATGCATGTTTTGTTGATTTTAGCTTCTGCTCGCCTCCACTTTCTTCATGGTACAGAAAAACTTCTGAAAACTGCCGATGCCACCCTATAGATTTTTCTGTTGCTCATACACTTCTCTACTCACTCTAATTTACCAGATAATGGAACCATTTGAGGCGTTGGAAGAAAGTGGAATCGCATAGCTGAACACGGAGAGAAACTCCAGCTCAATTGCCTACAGAAGTTCTGTTTCAGTCTCTTCCTAGCCTGCATCTGAGGCAACTGATGAAATCTAGCTCAGACTTGGAAATGTCACGTTTAGCAATGACTGTGCTTGACTATACCCCTGCATACTTCTAGCTTTGCATTCTCCATATAGAGTACTTGTGGCTTTCCTAAAGCTACTCCAAGAATTGGCTCATTGTTGACTTCACTTATTTTAGTAAGGTTTGTAAGGTTTGGCATATGGAAAGAAACAATGAGACAGTGCTGAATATGTCCATAGATTCCATGTGCTTACAATTGAACTGCACTCTTCAATTTGTGCAGACTTGGGAAAATAATTTTAAACATTTTCTAGACAACTCTAAGGGTATAGAGTTGTCTATAGACAATTCTTAAGGTGTATAGGAGGAATCAAGACATCTCTGTGTATAAAGTATTCCAGGAGGATGCAATAAATTTCTGTGTTAATGTAGGACTTTTTTTGGTGGAAATAAGATGGCATTAAAAACACTAATAGTAATACAAATTTTTGAAGTAATAACATTAATAAAGCATATGGTCACAAATCAGGCATTGCCAGCCACAATATACCGTGCATCCCACATATTCAATCTTAATATTTTATAATCTTCACATGCATGCAATCATGACTACCTTTATGAGGTTTACAGGTATGTGGCAAGAAAATTGTTGGTCAGTGTCACACATCTGAAAAGAAAATGGATCTAGAGTGATAACTATTTCGTTCACTTGATTTATTTTTAATCATTGAAATATATGTGTCTTTGATTATAGTATCAAGTTTAAAGTATTGATCCAATGAAAAATTTCTGTCATATATTGCATAATGGTAGGAAACAGATTGTGCAAATTATAACATGGTGTTTTATGAATGGCTGGTGGGAATATCATGAACTAAATAATACAATGTGCCTTTACTTCATGCACAATAACAATAAGAGCTCTTGAGTCAAGAGTCACAAAGACTTAGTGACCAGTAACTCATCATTCCTCAATCCATGGCAGACCCAAAGGACAAGGATAGACAGTACCATCATTTTTTTTAATGTTTTCTTTTTAAAGCAATGATTCCTGGATAGTAAAATTAACTTCTAGCTTAATTTTCAATTATTGTGAGTGAGAATTATGATATAGATTCTCTATGGTATAACAACCCAGTGGCTCCTGTTATATACTTTTTAAAATATCTAGTGAAGACCTATACTACATTCTGACCAAGAATGTAGTTGATGTGGATTTCAGAAAATCTCAAGTAAAATGAAGTCTCCATTCATGTAAAGCGGAGCTTAATCAGCCGTACAAGTTAAAGAAGACATTCTTCAAAGACAAAGGTTATTTTGACAAACCCACATTAAGGTTCAAGCAGGTTGTTATAAGCAGAAAGCATGCTCAGTCCCTGATGAGGGTAAAGACAATTAGTACCTGACTTAAGGAAGCCTTGGGAATGACTAGGCAGGCCTTCATTGGTCTACCTTACCTGCCTGCAGGCTCTTCCGTTTTGGGAATTTTAAGTGAATTTTAGCTTTCAGCAATCTCAGCCTGTCTTACATTTCTGAAGTCACCTTTATCATTCGGGATCCTAAGGGGAAATGAATCTTAATGAAGCTTTGATCCCTCTTCATTGAGAATGGTAAGTGTTTTCAGAGCACGAAAGAGAGAGCTGGTTAGAAAGTCTAGAATCCATCAAAAGCTAAAGAAAAATAATAAGTGCACATGTATCTTTAGGGGTCCATTTATACATGTGACCTACTTCCTTCATGGAAAATATATTAGATGGATGTATGTTTTAATATAAAAGAGTTATGAAAAAGCAGTCCACAGAATCACTAGGGACACAGAGAGAGATGCTGAATCAGGATCAAGCTGCACATTAATTCTTACCTACTGTATGTTTTGTTTTGTTTTGTTTTGTTTTTTAATATCAATTTCATAGCATTCTGGGGCAGAAACAAACTGAATGTTAATTTTATCTCGGAGTTGTGCTTATCATTGCCTACTTTGAAAAAAAACTATAGTGGTCGTTATGAAAAATAATGGCATCTCTTTAGGAGTACAGGTCTAGATGAAGACATTATCATGTGTGGCAATACTTGAGATGTACAACCACAAACCCAGAAACAACTATGTACATGGTCCAGACCCGTGTGACTGTCAAGGAACCATTAAGCACACTTTCCCAGCTGTCAATTCTTCCACTTTTATTTGAGTGATCATCTTTGCTGAATAAGTAGACAGCCAAAGTAATCTGTTGAATTTTTAAGCCCTCCCCCGCCCCGTTTTTTAATTTACAAAAGTAAATATGCAATTGCTTCTAAGGAAATGTTAGAGCTCTTGCATGGATTTGTGTCATCCTGTCTCCGTTTCCTTATCAGTGATAATATTCTTTTATAGAATATATTTACACACATTCTACTTAGAATCTTTGTCTTTGGTTTATTTAGAATGTTTGCTTTTCTCATGTATGAATATGCATGCTTTCATGCAAAGTCACTTCATACAAATGCTAAATTTTTACAAAGGGCTTAGATTTGTTTTTCTCTCTGTAGTTACAGAAAACATGTTCAGAGAGAAATATTTAAAAATCTCTTTGAATGTGGAGAAAAAAGGAACAGTACCATGCTTTCCTTCTGATAATTTTCAATACAGAGACGTGTACACAAGCTCATACACATTTACAGGAGTCCTAGTGTTTCTGTATGCAGAGACAGTAATGCCAGAATGAGTGGAAAGTGGAGCCCTGCTGTCATTAAGAGTACTTGAATCCCTCATTCTGAATGAGTTATCTGAGTGTTGCCAGTGAGAATAAAGAAAAATTCTTGTCAATCTGGTTCTTAATTGGATATACTTCACTCTATTTGTAATCTCTAGAGAAAAGCCCTCTTAGATAGTGGGCCTGAACCATTTATAATTAAGATACTGCTCTTCAAGATTTGCTTTCATTTATGCTAGGGAGAATTTTCTTTCCCCACTGTGAATGAAACTCAGAAGTCTTTGTGTGCTAGGCAAGTCCTGTACCACTAAGATACATCCTTCAGCCAGGTTATTTTAAGTTTCTTATGAATACTTGCCATTATGTAGACATGCAGCAAAGTCTACATAAGGTGAATTTATGGGGCTGTTTAGAAAAACTTTTAAATTACTGTTATAATTAACTATGTCTTCTAAGTTTTACCTGGGGGGTTGATGAATTCTTTGTTTCCATGTACTCGTGATTATGGAACAGTGGGCCAACTCAGTACATGTAGACAATGTCACTGTCATTTTGGTGTCATTGGTTTATCTATCATCTCAAAAATGTATTGCACATCATTGGTGTGGCAGTTTTAGTTGCCAACTTGATATAATCCAGAATCAACCAGGATAAGAAAATTACCTAGATTGGGTTGCCCTATGGGCATGTGTGCATGCAAATCTCCACACTTTATATATGACACCATTCCTTAGTTGCATCCTGAATTGCACAAATAGAAGAAGTGATTTGAGTGTTGAGCTTATACACATATACTTCTCTCTGCTGTGTCTAGACTGTGAGTGTGATGTGACTAGCTGTCTGAAACTTCCACAGACATGGTTTCCACACACTGATGGGTTTTAACCTGGAATTGGGAGCTAAAATAAACCCTTTCTCTTCTGAAAAACAAAAAGAGGGACACTGAACATGAAATTATTAGGAGTATGAATTGGACTTGTGGTGTGAGATATGAGAATATATTCTGATTTTACCTATTAACTGGATTCATCACAATTTAAGCAATAAATTGATCATAGTGCAGGTTAAGAGATATCATTAGAATTTGAGAAAAAGCTGCAGATAAAAATCATAAGACAAATCCTGTAAGAAATGGGGAGAACACCATATAAGATGAAATGACCAACATGTATGTGACTAGCCATTAATAACTTGGAGGTTGGCAGTGGAACACAGTGTTTATCCTTTCCCTCTTCAAGAACACAAGGGTCTCTCCAGGCACATACCTGGGTGTTGCAGGAATCTTAGAAGCTGAATCCATCCCACAAGCTCACTTTCCCACTAGGCCACATTTTTGAGCTGGTACCTTTGAGCCTCAATAATAAGCTCCGGTGGGTTTTTGCTATTTTCTCCAAGCAAGCTACATCTCGCGCACATGCAACTCTTTACACACTCCCACAATCATTCATCTCAATAGAGCCTATTACTCCATAAGTAAAGCATGATTCTTAAGGCCTTAATATCCAATCAGATTTCCATAATAATAAAATCACAATTTACAAGATGCCAATACAATAATATTAGAACCAGATAATAAAGACAATATTCTAACCCAATTAATCTATTTTGTAAGAACCTCCTTAGTTGTATAACCTCGTGGGGTTTGGTTCATCCTCATCATCTGTCTCCATGATGAAGTGCCCTCCTCTCCTGACCTTTTTTCTCCTCCAACTCTAGCCCCACCTGTCTATTCCTGTCCAATCAGAGGCCTGTCACTGCCCTAATGTGATTGGACAGAGAAAATGCTACAGCATCTGGGAGCCCAGAAAATAGTAATATAATAATGTGCAGAAATTTTGATGTGGTATTACTCAAGCCTACAGTTTAAATATGGTATCTGGGCCCCTTCGAAGGGCTGAGAGGAGACAGTGAGGATGTTCAATTGTGTCTCCCTGCCAGCAGTGAGCAACAGGCTTGAAACATTGTCCAGCTGTTTCCAGAGTCAAGAAAACCAGAACCTCTTTCTTGTGACAGCTATTGACTTAGCTGTTGTCATATCTCTCTGATTACCAATAAAATCTGTGAACGTTATGTCCTGAGTCCGTGGGAAACCCAAATGAGCCTAAGAATTGTGAAGCCCACTCAACTTGCAAAAGAGTCTTTATTATTATTTCGAGTCCTAACTCAGATCACATGCCTTGCACTCACAGGGCAAATGCTAGCATGGGATGAAAGCTTTGGCTTTATATACAGTATTGTTAGGAATTCTTTGAATGTTCAGGGTGAAGGGGAGTGAAGGGCAGTAACCATTTGATGGGATGGAACTGAAGCTGGGAGGGGGATTAATGGATGTCTGTTGTGGGGTTATCAGGGACTATTTTTATGGCCAGCCGTAACTGTCTGTGACCTCTGATTACTTTTTTTCTATGATTTAACCGTGGGGCCCTAATCTTTGAGTTTGTTATTTCTTTAAGGTCCCAAGGACAGGTACCTGGAGATCTTGGCCATTTATCAGAGAGAGTGCTAGTTTTGGCAACGCAGGGGCGGGGAAGATGTCTTATGCTAGCATTTGGCTCCTCAGGATGTTTTCATTAAGGGGAGTTTTATGGGCAGTGCCATTCTAACTCTAGACTGGGTTCCCTTGGAGTGGCCAGGGATGGGGAGGGAGCCCTGAGCTTGCTGCAGGGGAACACAGCACAGAAACTAAGTGTGCACTGCACTTGCAGGAGGGAAAATGGAAGCTTCTGTGGGAAGAAATGCAGGGGCAAACTGTCTGTACACAACACTGGAGTCTCTTTGGTAAGGCTTTAACTACAGAGAGCTAGCATTTAATAATTCAGGGCTGGAGAGATGGCTCAGCAGTTAAGAGTGCCAACTGTTCTTCTGAAGGTCATGAGTTCAAATCCCAGAAACCACATGGTGGCTCACAACCATCCGTAATGAGATCTGGTGCCCTCTTCTGGGGTGTTTGAAGACAGCTACAGTGTACTTATGCATACTAAATAAATCTTGGAAAAAAAATTAGTAATTCAGGGGCTATAACATGAACACAAATTTTATTTCATATGGAGACTTGAAGAAAAAGATAACCACTCTCCACATGGTAGGCAAACCTTGCTCAGTTCACAGTATTAACCCCAATCCTAACTCCTGTCAGAAACAAAACACAGCTCGCAGTGGTGGTAGTTCAGGCCTTTAATCCTGGCACTCCAAAGTTAGAGTCAGGCAGATTTCTGTGATTCTGAGGCCAGCCTCTTCTGTAGAGGGAGTTCCAGTACAGTCAGAAACTGTCTCAGAAAACCAAACTCAAACAAACAAACAAATAAAAAAAAAAAGGGAAAGACTATGGTTTGAAAAAAAAGTTATGAATCCAACTTGTATTGGATTCGTTGGAACTTTTCCAACGAAAAGTTCAATACATTGAAACAAAGTGTGTGCCTCAATTACAAAGACGTATAATAAGATTGAAGAATATACATATATATATATATATATATATATATATATATATATATATATGGGGTATACATTATTTGTTTATTTTATTTTTTATAGTTTTTAATACTACCGAGACCGTGATAATCTGCTGAGATTGCATACAAATGTTGACACATATAAACATTAAAGTGACTTCTATGGTAATCTACTTATCTACTTGTGTACTGTGAAAAATGGCATGAAACCCCAGAATATGTTTATATAGAAACTCAGAAAAAAAAAAGATCAGGCCAGGGATAGCATGTGATAGAACTGAGAGCTTGAACTCAGGGAAAAAAAATGTTGATATGGTTGCATAGAATGTGCAAAGTAATTCTTATTTTAAAAAGTGAGACATAATATAACATAAACCATGTAGGCAAACACACAGAAGCACAATATTACACTATGAAAAGACCCTCAAATGTTCCATATGATTGGTAATAAATCACAGAGGTAAGACTTACACTATCAAACATGTATGTGAGTGTGTGTGGATATATATTTTGATTTCCATGTACAGTTATGGGTTCTCTTGTGTATTTGTTATACATATATGTGAAGATCAGAGGTCAATGTTAGGTCTCTTCCTATTACATTATCCACCTAACATTTTAACTCAGTGTTTCTCAGTGAACCTGCAGCTCACCCTTTAGATAGACTGTCTGGTCACCAGTGCCCAGAGCATCCTTCTATCTCTATTCTGCAGCACATAGACTTAGCATGCTGCCTCTGACCCTGCTATTTCTTTTACTTGGGACATGGGGAATGCAAATTTAGATTCTCATGTTCACTTGGCGAAAACTTTAATGCCTAAGCCATTTCTGGCTCCTCAATATTATAGTTTTTAATACTACAGAAGGAATGCTAAGGAAGAACATCACATTAAGTAATACAGAAGAAACAAGAGAAAAAAAGTTGAAGAAATTTAATGAAGGTACTCACCATATACTTTAATAAACTCATGGTGACGAAGATGATAACTGACCATAAGCTAACAGTAATTATTGATGTCCATAGTGTTTCACGTCTCTAAGCTCCTTTAATGTTCCCAGCTGATTAACCTTTGGACCTCTATTAAAGCTGTGTGGCTATCAGCACTTTGCAAAGAGGCAGGGGAATTATAGAGGCCTCTTTGAGCTAAGATTCACACGGCCAAAGGCATCCATCATTTGTTTGAGTCCTTCACTCTAGTGGCTTCTCAAACACATTCTATTGATGAAGAGACAGCTATATCTTAGTAAATGAACTAAACCTCTAGAGTAGTTAAAAATGCTACACTAACCCATAAGGAATAAACAAATACTACAAAGACACAATATACCTAAAAGAATATTTAGAAGAGATTTCTTTTATAAAAACAACTGTCAGAAAAGGTGAAATTATCTCCATAGGGTATTTTCCATAGAATCAGAAACAGATTGTAATTCAAAGGTTTATATATGTAGCTATAGCAATTTCTATTTAGTTATTTAAGACATACTTAAATCCAACAGAGAAATACATATTTTGTCATTTCGGGCATGTTGGAAATAAATTTCAGCCTAAGTAAAAATAATTTACATACACAGAAGCTTTTGTCAAAGAGCTTACACTTAACACAAATAACAAGACCTATTATGAAGTTTTTAATTTGTAATAAATATTACTTAATATACAACAAGTAGGTATGATGATATTAATTGAGTCATTTATTCAATAATATTTATTGAGAGGCATATTGAGAGGCAATAATGTGCTGACTACTACAGATGCAACAGTGAACAGAAGGCGCTCATGCCTAATATTACTATGTTCTGCTTTTTATAGAGGCATGTAAAACATAACAAAAAGTGTGTTTCAGATGACTACTGAGCAAGCAAAGGAAGATGAGGGAACCCAAAGGTGACTGACATTGCACAGAATGCTGCAGCCACCCCAAAATGAGAGGGATTGAGGAAATTAGACTTGCACTTACTACACAAGACCCTCTGCAGAAGAAGTGGCGAGAGTGAGGACCTGAGGGATAGTTCCTCTAAATGAAAGAATTGAGTTAAGAAAGTTAGGAGACAGGTTCAACGGAATTGGCTGGAGACTAAGAATTGTCAAAAGACCTCATGCATCAAGTGTGTTAATCATGTTTTGAAAACTATAATTATATGAGTGAAAACCCAGCCATTCAATTTGCCTGTATTCCATACCATCGGACTAGAGTATGTATGCATGTGCCATATGGTCCACCATGCTGAAGCTATTTGCTTACTGACCCTTTCAAAAGAAATATTTGCTAGAATTTTGTGGTATATACTTTTAGGAGATTTTCATTTTAGCATGAATATAAACTAAAACCATAAAATTTTTAATAAACTTATATAAACAATTACACTCTCACACATATATTTATTCGTGTACATATTAGTTACATAAACAACTACATGCATGCACATATACATACATATATCTATACTTATGCACACATACATTAACACACACACATATACACACATACATTAACACACACACACACACACACACACACACACACACACACACACACACTATTGCCCTGCCTACCACATTACCCTAGAAAACTGTCAGACATAAACCACAGACAAAGCTCATGGACCTCAAGCATCCACTGATGATGTTGACAGCCATATATCTTTCACAAAAATGATTCAATACTCTCTTGAGTTCCTAAGAAAACCAAGCTCCAAATTACTGTGTAACCTCTCTTTTCCATTTATGCCATTCAACCCTTCTTTATTTTATATCAATACTTGTTTAATGCTATTTGCCCATTTGGAAGTGAAGTTTATTGAGGCAAGGGAAAACAGAAGAAAGTGAGTTCTATGTGACTTGTATTCTTCACCAAATATACTTCTGGTGTAGACAGTGGAATTTGGTGTGTGAGAACTCTAAGAATTGTGTCAACTCTGAGTCTATTGTAAAAAAAAAATGAGTAGTTAAACTAAAAATTAGTCTCACCTCAGATAACTTAATATGGAATTTCCATTTCCTGAGGTACATAGAAAAAATGAGAGTATATCACAGAATAAAAGCCTCAAAATAATTTGTAACTGAGAGTAGAATTCATTAATATAGGAGAAAATATTATTTCCTTCTTGATACAGGCAGGTAGAAAAATGAGTTATGTAATTTTACAGTAAAATTTCACTATAGTTTTCAAAGTACAGAATAAACATCAAATTCACGATGAAATATATATGTTTAGCTAAATAGAAGAGAAATCATTCAAGACAAATAGCAAATAATATATATTGATTGTTCCAGGTCTGAAAGGTAGAGATTAATTGCCACCCATCCTTGCTGTGTGCATGCTGTGCCTAGAGTATATAGGACAGAAGGGATAAAATCCATACCTCGTGATGGAGTAAACAGCAAACACCAAACTCACATGATAAATAGTATGGAAAGCAAAGTGCTACCCACACTGTACATATACTGACCTGACGGAGAAACAAGGGGAGTTCAACTCTGCAAAAGATCATCAGAAAAATCACACCTCTGGCCCAACAACAGAAAAAAAAAAATCCATCAAACTGACATGGAGCTGTATTTTACATAGAGTCTGGGTAGCATTCCTCAAAACCATGGTATGAGAAGCAAGTAACTCTCCAGCAAGAGCTACCAGGGTGATGTGACAAGAGAGAGTGACCTGACACATGAAGTCGATCCTGAAATAAAACAACAGCATAACTTAAAAAGATAATAAAACACAAGCGAAATTACCAGTTAATCATAATTCACCAATTTGTTCCTTTATTCCGCAAAGTACAATTTGGTACGATAAGATGCTAGCAATGAGGGAAACTCAGAGATATGTGAGAAATTTATCTAGTGTTTTATTGGATTGTATTCTTTCTATATTTTTATTTTAAATTTTATTCATAAGGCATGACCCAGAGCTGAGCACACACCTCTAAAACTTCAACATGTGAGGTGCTGAGGGACACACTTGTGAGGCTGAGGCTACTAGAATGAGTTACAAATCACTAGAAAAAAATATATATATATATATTGTATTTTTGCAAAATACTAGGCAAAGGCAGAACAGTGAAAAATAAACTTCATGAAGTTAAAAAGCTATATGAAATAGACTCGTAGGATCAAAGCCAGAGCTTAAATGTTACGGATGAAACTATATTGACCCTCTCTGGAGAAATAAAGGCCCAAGTGATGATACCTCAATTTCACATGGGAGGGAGAAGAAAACAATCACAGGGGGCAAATGGAGGGAGGGAGGGAGGGATGTGGGAGAGAGGACAGGGAGGGGAATAGAGGAACATGATCAGCTATTGGGGGTGGGGGAACAGGACTGAAGCCCTGAGGGCCAGCAAAAAGAATGGAAACAGGCAACCTGAGAAGGTAGGAGGTTGGTGGACTCTCTAGAATATATCAGAGACCTAGGAGGTGAGAGACTCTCAGGACTCAAAGGGAGGGACCTTAGATGAAGTGCTCTACAGTGGGGAGGGGGAATTTGTTGAGTCCACCTCCAGTGGAGGTGATGGGGTTGCCATCCCACAGTCAAAAGCTGTAACCCAGAATGGTTCTTGTCTAAAAGAACTTCATGGACAAAAATGGAGAAGAGCCTGAGGGAAAGGCGGTCCATTGACAGGCCCAAATTGGGATCCAGCTCAAGGAGAAGCTCGGGGCCCTGACGCTGTTACTGATGCTGTGGTGTGTTTGCAGGTAGGAGCCTAGCATGGCTGCCTCTGAGAAGCCCAACACACAGCTAAAAGAGTCATATGCAGATATTTACACTCAACCCACGGGCCAAGAACATTTCTTAAGGGAAGCACATTTTGAAATATACAAATCATCACATGGAATTAAAATATAGGAGATACATTACAAAGTTACAAAGTTACAATCTTAGATTCATCAAAGATCAGAGAAAGGGAAGGGTCAAAATGAAATGAGAATGGCAAGGATATGAGTCGTCCATTTTAGCAGAGAAGTGTTCATATACAGTCTTGAGATAGCTGGCCATATCTTATACTGAAGTATGCTTCTGGGGGAAAATTCCCGCTTATTTTAAACTAAAAGTCTCCTTGAAGGGCCCACTTCCAGTAGTATAGAATGTCCCATCTGATTTAGGAGTGTGGATCAAGTCTTGGGGGTGATTCTGGATTATAGTAATTGATGACTCTGAGGATCATGTCTAGTGAGGTTTAAAGGCTAATATTCCATTTAAAAACCCTGTTCATCAACGTTCTAATGCAGGAGATATTTGACTACCTCCATTTGTGGATCATAGAACTTTTATCTCACAGGAAGGAGATACAATCTGACGAAAGCAGACACTTTACATTTAGCTACATGGAAGGCTCTGTAGATAATGACACAGAGCTTCAGCAACTATTGAGTTAAAAGGGTTTAGCTTCTGATTCCCAGTCTGTGTGAATCAGCTTGTCCTTATCCTACGATCCCTCTGGCTCTGAAATTCAATGGACTCAGTTGATTTTGTTAATTAAGTATTGTCCTAGTTACTAAGTTTAATTATAGACTCTTAGGCTTTTAGCTGATACCGATTTAGTCCCTGCAAATAAATACTTACTATTGTAAAATTGGGCTCAGAGTACTGCACATAGTTTTAAAATAAGCTTTAATAGTCTAAAACTGATCCAACAGTCACTTTCCTTTTTTCCCTTAATTTTTTATTCTCTTTCTAGACTATGTAACAAATCTGTTAACTGATATCTGTATTTGTTTTTTTATTTTTTTCAGAAATACTCAAGAAATTAGTTTGTATCAACTTCTAGCTCATTTTGGGGAAGGGTAAATTGCATAAAGCTAAGGTCACAAGATTGAGGTAAAAATAGAAAGAAAAACAATCACAGTCAATTCAAAGTACAACCACGCACTTAGCAGGTTACATAAACTTTTCATTTGCTTTTTACAAGAAGTTTTAATGGGGGAAATGGGATAACCTAAGTTTTCTAAATTTCTCCCAAGTATTTATTAAGAAGCATCCTTTTCCCAAGTTTTGGGACCTCTGTTAATATTTAAAATATATAAAAATATGTCTTTACTGTAGCCACTGATTTTGGAACTCCATTGGTTTCATTACCTCATTATTAGAAATAAACACATGACTGTGACTACAAATCTGCAGGATAAATTTCCCAAGATTCCCTGAAGTTGAGACTCTTGGCCAGGGTCTGTGTTGTTTCAGTCACTCTTGCTGTATGCAATCTTGTTCTTTGCAGAATCAAGTTCAGTTCTGAACATCAACTTGGAGCAAGTCCGGCTCAGATTGAGGCCTTGGAATAGAGTCCACTTTTGTAAACATTGAGATAAACTCTCACCAGTGTCCATTTCAGAGTGTTCTATGCACTCAACGGTTTCCACAAACCCTGAAGGCCTTGTCTTCTCATAGCACAAATGCCCAATTTCAGATTGAAAATCCACTAATAACATCTGAGTCCTTGATAAGGATCTTGTGCATCTGGTCTAATATCACTAAATTTTATAAGAAAATCAAATTTAAAAAAATCAAGGAAGAAGAGGGAGGAAAAATCATTAATTGTAGCAATGAATTTAGAGAGTTCAAACTGAGAATGATAAGGTTTTGGCCAAAGCCAAATCTTGGAATCCTGGGAAACTCTTGTTATTTTTGATGACTATGCAAAAGTGTTAAAAAATAAACTGAACCCATTTACACTTAAGAGATGACTTTAGAAAAGCCAGACACCATTCTGCACAGAAGGTCATTCTGTAGGCCTCCTCTGCCCAACCTAACCAACTGAAGTTGTCCATTTACAGGAAGTCAGAATGTGCTGTTCTATTCATCAGACACCATTTCACAATCTTTACCATGTGGTGGGCAGTCTGATTCTTGGATTGGTGAATATCATCTGATGAGTTATGGTTGTATACTGTTAGAACTTTTAGAGAAGTCAAAACTGGCTTCTACACTCAGGTTTCTATAGCTCACTACAGAGAAAGTTCACTTGAGCCAAATACTGTTCAACTCTGGGGCCTAGTTTAATCCAATTTTATTTCAGCTGAACACTTTTTCATAAGTAAGAAAATAACTTACCTTTAAAAATACCACTGACAGCCTCTGTATAGGATGAATTCTGGACTAAAATTCATCTCTTAAGAACCTTAAGGACTATGAATGAATCCACAATTAAATTTAGTTTATGTTGACATCAGCTAAGATATCAATGACCCAGAAGCCATATATCCCAATCAAATCTTTAGTATCTTTAATATAAAACACAGTTTCTGAAACAATAATAAAAAATTAAAGAGCTTTGACATCACATAAATTTAACAAATGCCGAAAAAAAAAATATCAAAATGTGTGTTTGCAGTGGTAACACTTGGGCATTAAATAACAAAATTGTTCCATTTCAGACCAAAAGACTTGTGCTACTTGTTTTTAGTGCTTGCTTTAATATCTAATACTATCAATATTTAAAACCTGTGAGTAGAACTTTGTGAACAGCCATTTGAGACCCAAACTCATAAAGAGAATACTTA
>JADRCD010202664.1:0-23274 GCA_019843815.1 Montemys delectorum | reverse complement strand
CTGCCTTAGCAAGACCCCAGAGAGAAAAGGTGGATCTCACCTGAGTCCTTGGGCTGAAGTCCGCCCTGGAGGGAAGCTCTCACCTGAGTCCTTGGGCTGAAGTCTGCCCTGGAGGGAAGCTCTCCGCTGGCAGGCAGGGGGCAGAGGTGGTTGCTGATCCAGCTCTGTCACTCTGATCTCTTCTTCTGTTTTGCTGTTTATAGTTTTTATTTTTGCTTGCTTTTGGAGATACGGGAGCTCACCATGACCACTTGTAGCCCAGGCTGGCCAGATGTAGCTCAGCTGGTAGAGTGATTGACCGATAGCATAAAGCCCTGGATCATATAAAGCCATCCACAGCACCATATAAAACTTGTACGGTGGAGCAAGCCTGTAATCCCAGCACTCGGGAGGTAGAGGTAAGAAAATAAATTCAAGGTCATCCTTGGCTACATAATAGAGTTCTAGGCTAGCTTAGGCTACATGAGACCTTGCTTCTGAAAAGAGAGCAGGAGCAGGGAGATGGGGAGAGACAAAGGGGAGAGAGGGGAAGGAAAGGAAAGAATAGGGGAAGGCGGGGGAGGGGAGAGGAGAGGATGAAAGGAAGAGGACATGTAGAGATTTCCAGTCCAATACAGTACGTGGAATATATGGTCCAATGGCTTTTTTAGTCCCAGGTCACATTAAATTGATCTTGCGGCACTGATAAGAGAGGTTCTTCCACCATAGATTGGAAGGGTCCTGATGCTGAGTCTCAGCAGACCAAGGCCACGCTGAGACTGTCTCTGAAACCGGAAAGGAGATGAGGCTACACGGTTGATGATAACGCAAGTAGCAGACTCTTCCTGTAGAACTAAGATGCGACTACTGTGGACACCAGAAGCTCACTGGAGCTTATAAAAGTTACAGCAATGCGAAGAAGCATTAGCAGGCGAGGCAAAGGAAGGGAGAGGAAAGATGAATGTTTCTTCCTAACCTGCACACCAGAATGCCATCTTAGAGCAAATAGCTTAAGTGAACTCAAGGCGTTTCAGGCAAAAGGAACTGCAGCTGGAATACCGGCTCCAAAGGATAAATTTACCACAGCCCAGTCAGCACACCGTAAAGGTCCAGATGACAAGTGTTTCAGACACGTGGCCCCATGAGCTTTGTTCTAGTGACCACGTCGGCCGTTGCACAGAGAAGGAACAATGGCAGTACAGAGATGTGTGACCTGGACAGAGTGGAAATGAAACCAGTAACAGAATCAGTGGAAGGGCCACAAAAAAGAGCTGTTTCTATAAAGTATGTCTTTAACACATGGGATATTGCTGCTGTCTTTTGAAGGGTGTCATGCTGCGTTCTGAGCACTGAGAATCAGCCTGGGGAGATGCCTCGGTGGACACCCAAGTTCAGATCTCAAGTGCTCACACGAAGTCAGGCAGAGGGATGAGCATCTGTAATCTCAGCACTGGGGAGGTGGAGACATGGATGCCTCGGGCTTCCTGGCCAATGTAGCCTGATCTGTGAGGTCCCAGTCCAGTGGAAGATCCTCCCTGAGAAAGTAAAGTGGAAACACGATGTCCAAGGTCAATCTGTGGCATCTTCATGTTCCTGTGTACATGCAGGGGCACAGACACAGACACACACACAGACACATACACACATGTACACACATACAGACACATACACACACATGTAGACAAACATGTACACATAGAGAGACACAGATACATGCATGTACACATAGAGAGGCACACATACAAACACAGACACACACACAGACACACATACAGACACATACATATACATTCACACACACACACAAAGAGAGAGAGAGAGAGAGAGAGAGAGAGAGACAGAGACAGAGACAGAGACAGAGAGACAGAGAGACAGAGAATATAACCTTGTGCTGGTTCCTGACATTAACCAACAACTACCAATTTCATGCAGCTGACTTATTTTTGAGAAAATACAGGTAATGGATTTTGTGAAAATAAATTGGCAGGTCAGCACGACCCAGTGTCTTCATGATGTTTGTTCAGGTTCTTTACCACTTAAGCTGTCACCAGCCTGTATTCCAAGATCTATCGTTTTTTAGGTTTTTAATACTTTGAAGGGTGTTAAGCGCAACAACACAAGAACTAACTGTATTCTGTGAACACGGGTGAGGGAAGCCAGCCGCATATCGTCATTAGAGTTCATGCACTTCAGGAGTACTTAACCCTGGGTCACCCCTTTTCCCCCAGTGCCCTTAGAAACACTTTTGCCCACTTGAGCCACCCAGTGAAGGAACATCCAGAGAGCCTGTAGTATTTCATTTGGCTGGACAAAGACGATTATGTCTGGTAATTTGTAGGGACTCATCAGGTGTTGCATAAGTTCCCTATGACATTTTATAAAGACTCTTCCTAGCTCTGGAGGACTGAGGATGGCTAAGTGCAAAATCCCTTGGTCATTTGGTTCATGAGAAGTACCACCTTCCTGAGGTTTATGTTGGAAACCAAGCACTAAAGAGCACACAAGCCCCTTGTTTGCACACATTCCCAATCAAACCACTGGGGAAAAGTTCACAGGAGGTATCTCCATGGGCATATACAGACTGCAAATTAAACCCAGATGACCTTCACATATATAAGAACCTGGTCCTTGGGATGGTGGCTATAGTACCATTGATAGATTGCTTGCTTAGCAAGCATGACTACCCACATCCGATCCACAGCACTGCAGAAAACCAGACCCAGTGATACACACGTGTAATCCCAGAACTTGGAGGTAGAGGCAGGAATATGAGAGGTACCAGGTCAACTTCAGCTGCATAGTGATCTGAGGGCCAGCCTCGTATAGTAAAACAAAGACAAACGAAAAGTAACTGGTTCTACCTGGTCAGCGTACCCCTCGTGCCCAGCAGACATCTTGAGAGTGGAAATGGCCGTGGAGACTCAGATGAGAGTGAGTATCCTGCAGGAGATGCTTGACTGTGATTCTCTGCCAAGAACAAAGTCACACAGGGGAACACGGGCAGGAGCCGATGGGCCACATTTTGAGCCCACACTGGACATAGCTCCTCAGGTGATGTTAGGTAAGCCTCCACACGGTGTTTGCCTCTTTAACCTCCAAGACCTCCTGACCAACCCCATAGACCTCTTGGCTCTGCAATTAGCTACATGCTTCTTCCGGAAGGTAGTGCGAGGATGAGTCTGTCTCCTGAGACTCAAAGCAATGGTATCAATAACGTGCCTGCCTCTCTTAAGTCATGCATTTTAAGTTTTTGAAGAAACAGTGTAAAGCTTTACTTCTAATGTGAATCAGAACAATGGTTGCTTTGGTCATTTCCTACCATGATTCTTGAGAGTGTCTTAGATGATTCTGCTATGATGTAGGCCAGTCTTCTATTCTCACCATTGAACCCGATTCTTATCTTTGTAAAAACATCTAGGGGCATTATTAGCAGTAAGAAGGTTTTGTGGATGGCAGCTACATGTCCGATGTAGGGATTTTGACAGCCAGTTTGCACTGGGGTTGGAGGGGGTGTTTAGAGGCGGGGCTTACTCACCGCACCAGATGGAAGCAGGTGTTTGAGGGCAGTAGAAGCTATCTCCTTTCCTGGAGCCACAGTTAGCACTACCTACCAATGCTCATGTTATTGAACTCTGAGCCCTATTGTGCTTTAAAACCCTTCTCAGTCCTACATTTCAAAATGCCACTTGTTAGCAAATCTATCACAGCCCCCAAGATTCAAGGTGAGCATGAGGTATAGAGAAGGGCTATATCTCAAGGAAGACACAAGCTGGGGATGTAGCTCAGTTGTAGCACATTTTTTTTTCTATTATATGCAGGCCCTGAGTTTCGTGTCTAACACCACAGAAATGCAGAATACATATATTGTATGTCCAAGAAAGATCATCCAGGATTCATGGGCTGTCTTCCATATGATCAGTTATCAACATGTGTTTTTACCCACATCTAGTTCCCCAGACTCCTAGAGGGAAGTATGACGTCCAACGGTGGAGGTGCAGTGTCCACTATTATTGGTTAGGGAACCTTCTTGCCTGTTGCCAAGGGCTCTACCACTAAGGCCACATTTCTCCAGAATGCCCACATTCAACGTAGCCCAAGGTCAACCTTACAAGAAAGCAAGGTTTTCTAAGGTGTACACTCCCAAGCCTAGGGCATAAAAATTTGGTTCTGAAGAGAAACACATGAACATCAAAGAGGCAGTTAACAACCCAAGATTAAAAGGAATTAAATGTAATCTTAAGTTGTCCCATCACTACAAGAATGAGCAGAATTCCCACAATACAATGAAGACTATGGGCGATGAGTAAAATCTGTGGTGTGCCCTTCAAAAGCCCTTAGGATAAGCTAATTGACCCGAGGTCTTTAAGAAAAACAAGACTCTGCTTGAGGCATTCACACACATCATTGCTGAAGCCACAAAGCACAACTGTCTGTCTTGCCCCTGACAGACCTGCAGGCATGGTAACATGCCAGGGCTACTGGTAGTGACACCTTCTTCTCACACAGCTGCCCATCACCTCACCAGCATCCCTCTTCTCATACAGGCATATCCTAGTCGCATCGTTTCTAATTAGCCATGTGGTGTGATAGATGCTCCAAAGTCTTGGAGGTTGGGATTGTGGGGGACAGCAATGACCTTGGTGGTTTTCTGAGGCACAACAGAAGGCAAAGGAAAGAGAAACACAGTGCACAGATCCCAGGCTGAGGTGAGCCAGGCCCACGAGCATCTGCTCTTCAATTTGCCTTCATTTCATTATCTTGAAATGGGATTGGCTTTCATGTGCAACATAATTATTCTAACTGCTTCGATCTCTAATCGTCTTAAAGGAGGTAAAATGCATGCTTGGGGAAAGGTGGTAAGAGATTGGACATGACCGAAAATCTTAAAGATATTCTTGAGATGCTTATTGTGGGGAAAATTCTCATCACCGCTGTGCATTGAAAGCTGGTAGCTGTGGCATTTGCCTTGACAGATCCTGATGATGAAGAGAGAGGGATGTTGTCAAAGGCCATTTGGCACCAGACCTGTGAAAAACCCAGCAAGAGATGCAATGGAGCACGACTTTTGGAAAATGGTCATTTAATCCTGCTACGCCCATACTATGGGCTCTTCCATCCATCTGCTTTCTAGGTGGAACCAGCTGTAAGAGTCTGCCAAACCCAGTGCGGGAAGACAATCAAATTAGGTTGGAATTACTTTTATGTATTTTTTTTAAAGTTCCACTCTAGGAGCTGGGGGGAAAAGGACCTTATAACACTTGGCAGCTGGCATGCTCACTGAGATTCCGCTTCTATATAATTGAGTCTATAAATATTAATTATTTTCTGTTCCTGCTCTATCTTTTATAAGTCTTTTAGATTTAGAAAGTGCTCACCCTTTAGGCATTGCCAATGCGCTTTGATGAACTGAGAACATTATTTCTGCTATTAGGTTTTTCATCTCTGAAACAGGAGAATGTGTGGGAGTTTGTGTATGTACGTATATGTGCACTTTAAGAACTAGATTTTGGATTTTGGGGTGGAGTGCTAACTGCTTGGATACCTATTTCTCTGCTCAAACTAGAAAGCAGAGTCTTTGGGGGGGGGGGCAGGGAGGGAAGAAGAGCCGCTTCCAGGAAAAGCATGGCTTTAGTAAATGCTATACCAAGTGCTGACAGCCCTGCTGGGATGGCCCTGCAGTGCACACTGGCTAATTTGACATGACAGGACAGAGGACCAGTAGGATGCTCTCGTGCATTACCCCCCTCCCACCTTCATCTATGTAAAGGCCTCAAGCTGTTCTCTTTGGGGCCTGAGAGAATTCCTGCTCTGCTCTTGAGAGGTAACTACAAATATCTTTGCTTCCCCATAAGGACTTCTGCATTGGATGGGGCTACTGGGACAGACTAGCCAAGCCTTGCCAACACTTGATGCTCCCTGAAGGTGGAGACATGGGGTGCCCATGCATTCTAAACCTCTGATTTCCACACATTATCCTTCTTGTTATTAATGTAGGAGACAGTCAGAAGGAGAGAATTCATTCAAAGGACAACATAAGCATAGTAAAGAGGTATGTGAGATAAGAATGGGTCTGAAGTTTAGGACTCCTTTCCTTTGGCTCTGCCTCATTTGGTGACTTTGTTTGGTATTTGTCCTATTTACCCTTCAGCTGTCATTTTGATGTACCTCAGAATGAGTGAGAGAGTCTTGTGGCCATCCCTGTGGATAATTGTCTCAATTGGTGATTGGTAAGGGATGTTCCAACCCATTCTGTGCAGCACCATTGCTAGGTAGTTAGTTAGGTCTGGGCTGTATAAAAAAGCCAGTTGAGGAGCTGAAGAGATGGCTCAGCAGTTACAAACCCTGACTGTACTTCCAGAGATCCTGAGATCAAAGTCTCCATGACCACATGACAGCTCACAAGGATCTATAACTCTTGTTCCATATGAAATGTCACTCTCTTTTGGCTCCTTCAGGCATTGTATGAGTTTGGTATACAGATATATGCAGGCAAAACACCTACACACACACACACACACACACACACACACACACACACACACACACAAATCTAGCAGAGAGGAGAATCCAGAGATTAACCCAGCAAACATGTTTCCTCCATGGTTCCTGCTCTTGCTTCAGTTCCTGCCTCAAGTTTCTTTGTTGATAGCCTGTGGCATCAAAGTGTAATAAATAAACACCATTCTCTTGAAATTGCTTTTGGTTGTGGTGTTAGTCATAGTAACACAAAACGCACAACAGTAAGAGTCCAAAAGAGAAAGAAACAAGACAAAGAAAAATTAAAAGAGGGAAAAGGGAAAGAAGTAGGAGTTGAAAACAAATTAAACAATTAGGACCCTTGATGGAAACTCCTGTGAAATGTCTATGGTGTCTTGGGATGAGTCAGAGAAGATGGGGGTCTGCTGTTCTTCTAAGCCATTCTAAGCAGTGCTCTGGTGCTCATTACAGCATCAAAGTTTCAGTTCAGAGTGTGAGTCAAGTTCCTAAAGGTGTGTGTGTGTGTGTGTGTGTGTGTGTGTGTGTGTGTGTGTGTGTGAAAGCAGGTGGAGAGGAGAGGAGAGGAAAGAGGAGGAAGAGAGGGAGAGAGAGAATGTGTGTGTCAGATTCCCTGGAACTGGAGTTAGACATGGTTGTGAGCCACCTTGTGGGTGCTGGGAATCAAACCCAGGTTCTGCTGTGAGAGCACTGAGTGTTCTTAACTGCACTGCCATCTTTCCAGCCCTCCCTGCATGCGGTTTTGATTAGCTTGCTGATATCTACGTGAACTCTTGGGATTTAGATGGGAATGGACTTGGGTCTGTAATGGGTCTGGGCAGATACAGTGATTTATTATTAGAGCTGTGTACCACATAAGTTTACACCCTGTTTAGAGCGCTGAACTTTCATTTCTCTCATAAGCGTACTCTGATGTTCAGAACATGGATTCCATACACATTCTGATAGGTCTGTGCCTGTGTATTTTCATGTTTTGGGTACTATGGTCACAGTACTCATTTTATATTTATATTACAATTGTCTCATCACCATTATATGGGAATAACATTTAATTTATTTATATTGATAATGGGCATTATAACCTTGTTAAAAATTTCTCCTTTTTTCATTGATTTATTTGATAGCTAAGAACAAGAACTTTCTTTTTCTTTGAGATCTATGTGCCTTTTATTTCTTTTTATTCCTTCATACTTAGGGTAGGAATTTTAATGCTGTTTTGAAAATAAGGAGTAAAAATGAATATCTTGGCATATTTTACCCATTCTGAGAAAACTTTTCAGCCTTTTTACCATCTATCTATAAGATTTTTGTGGATTTTTTGCAAGATAAAGTAATCTGTTTTGTTCCTAGTTTGTAAACTTTATTTGGTCATAAATTGGTATTAGACTTTGTCAGATGCTATTAGAATGTCTATTGACATGCTGAGTGTTTTTCTTCTTTAATCTATAGAGACGGTGAGTCACATCCATTGATTTATGAATATTGAGCCAGTCTTGCTTTCTGGAATGAAGCTGGTGTGTGATTATAAAGTATTGTCATTGTCTGCAGTGTTTGCTTTGATATGGCTTTGTAGAACATTTTCTCACTTATACTAAAGCACTCAGAGTGAAGTTTCTCTCCTTGGAGGGTCTACCTTTGGAGTAAATATCAGGGTGTTTCGCCCTCATTGAATGATCTATCAGGTGCTTGCTCCCCCCTCTCCTGTCTTCTATTATGTACAAGGGCGGGTTTGGGATGATGTCATGCTTTTCTTAAACCTTCATGAATTCTCTGCATTTTGCCCAACTGCATCTCTGTAGTAGCCTGAATCCGCTGCAAGAGGAAGCTTCTTGGATGAGGGATGAGAACTACATTTATCTGTGTGTACAAGGATAATCACTTAGAACACAGAGATCATACTGGCTGAGAAGAACTGCAGAAGTGTGAAGGGTTAAGGTTTCTGGGTCTAGATTTGCCTGTTTACAGTGTTGAGCGCCACGATTTAAATTCATACTCGGCTGATGTATTCCTTCTGAATAGGCTCTGTGATTTGTGTCATTCAGGGGATGTGTCTGCCTCTGCCAAGTGTCAAGAGTTCGATTATAGAGTCATTTACAATATCTCACATCAACACATTAGCATCTTCCACTTGTTAGTGGAGTCGTCTCACTCTTCCCTGGCATTGATAATTCAAGTCTTCTATTATGGCTCGGCCTGGCTCATTCATCAACATTATTGATCCTTCCAAGGAATGAGCCTTGGGTCCCATTTATTTTCTCTCTTTTCTATTATAAAGGTCATTGATTATTTTTTGTTTTATCATTATTATTTATTTTTTGCAAATGATGGGTTTAAATTCCATTATGCTTCTTACTCCCTTTAACTGTAACAGCATTTGTACATTTTTCTTGCATGTAAGGGTATTCTGGAGTGCATTTTTTTTTCTCTTAGTTGCCACATCACTGCTTTCAGTAAAACATTCAGAATATTGTACTTTTGAGTTAAATTCTGGTAATGGAGGGGCCAGGTAGATGGGTTCATTGGTAAGATGCTTGCTTTGTAAGAATAAAGAGCCACACTGTCAACTCTGGTTTTCCTTTAGGATATCTTTCATAAGTCATATGCTTCCGGGAAGACACCTGATGGTCTTACAGGAACTTGCCACTCACTGGAGCAACACTTCTCTCCCTCCCAGGGACACTTGACACCTCTTGTTAGATTATCTATTTTACTTTATAATTAAGTATTTATAATTACTTTATAAGTAAGGACCTTTAACATTTATTTCTCCTAGTAAATCGGAATCAACATGAAGACAAGGATTTTGTCTGACATATTAAAATGTATATGTCTGTCACCTGGGAAGCATTAGAACATAGTACATACAATGGGCACATCTTGGATGAATGAATGAATAAACAAATGGTTCTGGATTGCCAGAGTAAAATCCCCCAGTGGTGCCAGAGTGCGATACCTCTGTGCTTTCTCGGAGAGGCTCATCTCTTGCCTTTGAAGACTCTGCCTTAACTGTCCCTTATCTCTGAACTGTCCTTTCCAGCTACAGTCACCTCCCCTCAACCCCTTGCTTGGAACTTTGGCTCCTGGAAGCTGGTCTCCCTTACGCTTGCTTCTTTATGCTTACGAATTTACTTTATGTCCTCTGCTATGACAGCTACAACTCCTGGTTTGTATATTTGCTTACATGTTTTCCTCCCATTCTTCATGGCCCAAGAGATGGGGGAGATGGGAGAGCTTTCTGACTCAGTTTTCCTCTCTCACTAGAAGAAGGATAAATGACAAAACCATGCCCTCTAGGTTGTCAGGAAATGAAGCATGAGATTTAGCCCCTGCCTTTAACATGCGGTGCTACATGGGAAGCAATCTTCTCATGGAGCTCTGAGAAGCTGGCATTATCACATCAACAACAGATCCAGATCCCACTGTTGGATCCTGAGCTACATTACTTTGTAGTATCTGGACTGACTGGAAACCTAAGAGATCTATTGAGGAGAGACAGTCTCTGTAATGTCTTAATGTGGAAACTGCTCTATCCCTCAGCTACTTACTTGCTAAGTAAATCAGTACTTGAAAAATATTGTTTATTTAAAAAATAGGTAATTGGCTGGGCAGTGGTGGTGCACATCTTTAATCCCAGCACTTGGGAGGCAGAGACAGGCAGATTTCTGAGTTCGAGGCCAGGCTGGTCTACAGAGTGAGTTCCAGGATAGCCAGGGCTATACAGAGAAACCCTGTCTCAAAAAACCAAAAAAAAAAAAAAAAAAAAAAAAAAAAGGTAATCAACCCAGTTAAATGATGTTGGGTCCCTCCCTTTCCTGCCTCAACTCCCACCAGAGCTTGCAACCAGAGACTCAGCTCACGCCTGCTGTGCCAAGACAAAAGCCCACTGCTCTGAGTTCTGCCCTCGAGGATTCCAGAGAAAGATGCACCTGCTGGCTGGCATGTCCCCTACCTGAAGACATTTGCCACTGACCTCCTCCCCACCGTGGGCCGCACCTCCAACTTCTCCCAGGAGCTGAGAAAAGCGGGACAACCTGAGCCGCTGCCCTTGCTTTCCTGACTCTTTCCTGACTCCTCCCAAATTGCGTATGTTATGCAAATGTCATTGTAACCTAGAGATCCAGTTTTCGCTTTCCCTGTGTACATATAAATCCTGAACCCCCAAAAGTAAAGTCGAAGCTTTGATTTGGAACCAACTTGGCTTCGTGTTCTTTTGTTCTCGAACTCTATGTTTCAGGTCTTTCGAATCCCTTCGGTCGAGAGAGAACCCAGTTTGTGAAACTGCAGGACAGTTTCAAAATAATACAAGTCATACACGGAAAGGTCTTACTTTAGATATATGTAAGGGAGGTTTGAATCAAAACACCACCAGTTATTGGCAGATAGCCTTGTCACTGATGAGCAAGGGGAACAAAAACGTCTAGCCCCAAAGCCTGTCACAAATGGCAGTGAACATCATGCATCAAATGGCAGTGAACGTCATGCATCTTACACCCTTACAGCTTTAGAGCTCATCAGACCTCAGAACTACCTCCCATGACAAAATGCAGACACACGAAATAAAATCAAAAGAACACTGTAAGTGTGCACGCATCAGACCCACATGCCTTTCATCTGCTGATTGCACAAAGCTGAAGATACACCCCAGTGTGCATCGACCCTGGGGGGGATTCAGAACTGAGCCTGAGCAGGGCTCCGCCATAGAGGACCAAGAACGCTAGCACAGAAGCTTAGGTGACTCAGATACACAACCATGTTCCAAATCGCACATAGCCACAAATCATATCAGTGGTCTCATGATGTGTCCTTCCATCCAGACCCTGGAGGAATTTTAAGGGGAGAGGTTTATGAGCTCTTCAAGTGCCAGTGTGAATAAATCTCTTTAAATAAGGGATGTTCCTCCTAGAAGCATGACATCCCCTTGTGCCAATTAATTAAAACCCACAGATTTCTCCTCACCTACTGCTCACACCTCTGTAATCACTATAGCAACACAGAAAGTCTTTTGTGTAAGTTCATTATTCTTAAGTAATAGGGCCTTAAATGAGCCACAGTTAGAATGGATTGTGTGCATAAGATTTCTTATGTTTTCTGGATCTATTTAGTTCATTCTCTGATCAGTCACATGATAATAAAATGGCCTTTTTTTTTTTTTTTTTATTCTTTCCTTGCTGAGAATCAAACTCAGAGTCTTGTGGGTGCAAAGCAAGATTCAATCTCAATCCTGGGTCTTTTGGACCCAGGCAATGGAATTGGCTTGGAACTTGCTATGTAGACCAGGATATCACTCAAAATACTAATCCTCCTACCTCAGTACCTTGACTGCTGGGATTACATGTGTAAGGCACCACGCCTGGCAAACAAAAGCCATATTTAAAGAGTCATTCAATCCACTTCAATATATTTAAGCAATGTGTACAGTGAGGAAATGGAAATCACTATTAGACATTGATCTTTTGACTTGTAAAATTTGAGCATGGAACCAGTTTCCAAAGTACACAAGATGGGAGCCAGCCATCTGCCATGTAAGCAGAGTAGCTGTTGCCCTCAAGGTGGATATGACTAACAAGGGCATCTATGGAGTCTATGTGAGTTCACCCTGGCAAAGCTAGAATATCCTTTTTTTTCCCCAGATATAACTTCCCTGGGTCATTCCAGAAAAGGGAATATAAAATAAAAGAATAGTTGGATGTGGTTAATCACCCCTACATGTCCCTTTAGTTCAGACCAAAGAAAATTCAGGATCTTAAAACAGTATATTCAAGTGCTGGTGTCTGGTCTGAAGGTGAGTCTGGTTTGATCTCCCAGTCCGGAACTCAGGAGGGCTCCATGCCATTCGGAGGATGACTTAACGCTCTGTTAGGATTCTTCCTCTCCTTCCACCTCTAAATGGGAAGGGTCAACAGCATGTTCTGAAGTTACTCTTCTATTGCTATAATAAAATAGCACGACCGAGGCAAATTATCAAAGAAAGCATTCATTCAAAGCTTATGCTCCCAGAGGGGTTAGGAGTGATTTATCATCATGATGAGCAGCATGGCATCAGGCATGTGGTCATGGCACTGGGGCAGCAGCTGAGAGCTCACACCCCAGTTCTCAAACAGGAAGCAAAGCTAACTGACAATGGCAGGAGCCTGTATTTGTCCTGTGATTTGTGTATCCTTTAAGGTATAGAGGTTTTATTTATTCTAATAATTTGGATGCACAAAGTGAATTAAGCCTGTCATCTCAAATACTACTGGGGAAGAATTAAAAAGCCTTGAAGAACCTTCAGCCTGCATGTATCATAAAACCAGAATAAATCCCATAAACCCTCTGGTAAGACCCAGAAAAGACACTAGATATGATCCATAACCTCTTTAATATAAAAATAGTCAGTTTTGTCAAAGTCCACACCTCCCAAACAAACTTCTTCTAAAAGGCCACACCTCCTAATCTTTCTCAAACAGTTCCATCAGCTTTGGAACAAGCATTTAAACACAGGAGTCTATGAAGGCCATTCTCCTTTATACCACAGGAAATGAATGCTTGGGATCAAACTGCAGTACTCTAGAAGAGCAGCAAGTGCTCTTAAATGCTAAGCCATTTCACCAGCATCCTGCATTGACTATTTTGATGTTAAAGAGGTTCTGGATACTATCAAATGTCTTTCCTGGGACTACCAAGAAGGGTAGATGAGATTTATTCTGGTATTATGATACATGCAGACTGAAGGCTCTTCAAGGCTTTTTAATTCTTTTTAATGGTACTATTTGAGATGGTAGGCTTCATTCACTTAGGACATCCAAATGATTAGAATAAATAAAATCTCTATACCTTAAAGGGTACATAAATCACAGCACAAGTAAGAAATTAATTCTCATTGTTTCAAAGCAGCTTTCTCTCAGTTCTGAGAATTGAACCCAGAGTCTTACATTCAGAGACACATATTCTGTGTCTCCAACCCAGCCACTGAGATTCTGAATTTGGTTACTGTTTTGATGAATTCAAAATACACTAAGAAAATGTTCTTTCACAAACTCTTCTATAAAAATATGATGTGGCTACCACTAAGCATCTTCTCTGTGAGTGTGAATTGGGATTATCGATTCATTTTCTATTTACTTTTATTTTACATGTTTGGGTTTCTGTGTGCATGCATGTCTGTTGAACCATGTGCATGTCTTGTGTACATGGAGGCCAGAAGAGGGCGTCGGATTCCCTAGAACTGGATTTACAGGTGATTGTGAGCTGCCATGTGGATGCCAAGCATCAAAATCACGTCTTCTGGAAGAACAGCCAATTCATTTAATCTCTAAGCCTTCTTTCCAACCCTAGTGATGTAATTCTTACAGAAAGAATAATTTATTGCCTTTGAGGTTAAGTCACTTTCAGAAAAGATTGATTGCTCTCCTCCTCCTCCTCCTCCTCCTCCTCCTCCTCCTCCTCCTCCTCCTCCTCCTCCTCTCCTCCTCCTTCTCCTCCTCCTCCTCCTCTTCCTCCCTCTCCCTCTTCCTTCCTTCCTTCCTTCCTTCCTTTCTTCCTTCCTTCCTTCCTTCCTTCTTCTTTATTCCTTTTCCACAATGTCCTTCCACTCTCTTCCTTTACTCATCCTTCCCTTTCTCTGTCTCACATCCCACCTCGCTTTCCTTCCTATTCATTTGGAACTCACCACAGAATCCACAATTCAGCCTCTGAAGAATGTCTTTCAAATTCAAATCACCTTGATAAGGCCCATTGTATCCTGTCTTTAATAGTTACTAAGCCCCAGACTATTAAACTTGAACAACAACAACAACAACAACAAACAAACAAACAAAAACCCTTTATGAACAGTGAGATTTTCTGACCACAGTGTAATTTTGACGGATATTTTCCAAATTTATGACCAAAGACTTTGATTTCATGTATATTCAGAGGTCACATGATCCGGACCTTATAATCCTGTGGGGGAAATGTTTTCTTTAATAAATAGGAGAAGGAATAAGTGACTTTAAAATTGTCTCTTTTTTTTCCAGAAAATCCAAAGTCTGACAGCTCACAGGGATGCAAGCCTCTGACATTATGATCAAATTAAGGAACCCTGAAGCTAGGAGTCTCTGTTCTGAGGACCTGGGTCTCATGTAAAATGTGTATTCCATGTAGCATCCACACAGTTCTTGACTCACACTCTTAAACAAGACACTGGAATCAACAGTCCAGAACTGTCCTGTTCTGAAATAATTTGAATGCCTTCTGAGTCTGTCTCCTTCATTAGGATTAGCCTTGTGTGTGTGTGTGTGTGTGTGTGTGTGTGTGTGTGTGTGTGTGTGCGCGCGTGTGTGTGTGTGCATGTGTATGTACATACACATATGTGTGCTTAAGCTTAATAACAAGACATTACACAATTACTTCATAATTACAATGATCTCTTTACCAAGAACTCCTATATTGTTCTTCTGAGACAAGCCGATAAGCCTATTCACTTGCGATTAAGTACTTCCAGTCCCAAATGGCTATTATGTTTGACAGATGGATTAGCCACCATGGAGAGCAGCATACTGTAATCCCAGTAAATTGGATGTTTTAGCATTCGCTAGAAGGATGCTTGTAATTATACAAGCAAGTCAGCGTCTACAAGTGCATATCCCATGGAATGAACTGCACATGTTGCAGGGTACCTTCTGACTAACAATAGTGAAAGGAAAACATCAAGTCTCAGTTTATAATTTTCCCATTCTTCTCCCAACACTGTGGTCTAGATTCTTTCGTTTTCACAGGTGTACATTGATAGTTCAAAGTGAGGATGCCATTATGACTGAGATAGCGAAATCTTGATTGTCAACTTGATGGGACAAACATCTGAGCACTTCACATCTGTCAAGGCATTTATAGGCTAGGTTAAATGACAAGGGAATGGTGCCGCCAATGGTGCTTGGCGGCACCATTCCCTTGGCTGGGGTCCTGGGTGGAAAAAAGGTACTATCAGTGTTGGTGGCACCATTCCCTTGGCTTGGACCCTGGATGGAACAAAGGTACTATCAATGTTGGTGGCACCATTCCCTTGGCTGGGATCTGGATGGAACAAAGGTGCTATCAATGTTGGTGGAGCCATTCCCTTGGCTGGGATCTGGATGGAAAAAGGGTACTATCAGTGTTGGTGGCATCATTCCCTTGGCTGGGATCCTAGATGGAATAGAGGTACACTATCAGTGTTGGTGGAGTCATTTGCTTGGCTGGGGTCTTGAATAGAATATAAAGAAGAAAGCAAGCTGAGCACCAGCATTTAATTGTCTACAATTAATGGCTGCAGATGCAATGTAATCCACTGCCTCATGACCTTGTGTCAATGTCCTCCCACCATGGTGGATTGAACACTCCAATTGTGCGTTAAAATAAACTCTCCTTTCCATAAATGGTCTTTGTCAAGTATTTTGTCACAGACACATGACAATGAGTATCACAATGTCATTTCTATGAATATAGATTATATATTTTGATTGGACTCCCCTCCTCTGTTGCTCTTTCACACCCATTTCCCTTTTTCTTTCCACATCCATAATGTGGACATTTTTTACACCCTGGGTCAACTTCTACCTCCACTCTAGTTGAACAATCTTTGGTCTTAAGAACTACAGGATGATTTCTCCTGGAACCAGTGGTAATATCTTCTAGTATAATATGGACAGGTTCCTTCCTTGTCTTAACTCTAGTCTTTCAATGCAGTGACAAACTTGGAATTTTGGTTTCTTTAAAAAACACACAGAAATATTATAATAATGTGCTTTCATTTTAATCTTAGATGTGGGATACGGGGCTGCTTTAGATTATCCAGAGCAGCTGACAGCTGACCATGATTTGCCTTGTGCTCTAGCAGGGGTGGGATTTTGCCAACAGCAGATTTTTCTGTGATTGTGTGATGTTTGGAATTCTGGAGACTTTTCAATCCATGTACATATATGGCCCAGAGAGGTATTGGTTGTTTTTTGGTTGCTGTTGGTCATGGTTTGTTAAGTAGTCATGCATAAAGAAGAAACAATAAGAAGAACAATTAGATATCTGTACAGGGTATCAAGTTCTTGCCCCAAAGAACTTGATACCCTTAGTAAGCAGGAAGTACTTTAACAATAACATCACCCCTTCCCTCTATTAGATTTTCTCTTCTATCAAGTGTTAGGGGGTTGAAAGTGTAGAAGAAAAGGGGTGGAGAAGGATGGAAGAGAGAAGAACCCACAAAGTAGTGAAAAATCTGACCACATTTCTCCTCCAGTTCCTATCTTGGTTGTCTTTAATCTCACCTCCACCTTGTGCTTCATGTCTTTGATCTGCAGTCAGATCTGGAGAACCAGTTCTGCCTCTTGAGTCATAATCAAACTCTTTTTCTCCATCCTTGACTACCAAGAGAAGAGAGAGATCCTGCTGAAAACAGGTGAGCTATTGGATCCAGATATGCACTTGGAATAGCCTTCAAGCCTACCCTGGAGTTTTCTGTCCCGTGTGATCAGAAGGCCCGAAAAACACTATTCCTAAACTGGGTAATACTTGGCCAATCAGCCAGTCCCTGTGGGACTCTAGATTCTGCATCTCATGAAATATGTTGGCCTTTGTTGAGCTGACACTGCAAGTAGCTACATTATAAAGTTATTTTAGAGAAGGTTAAGGCAGGGAGAGGGGACAGGACCCCATGCTCATTGTCCTCATGGGGGAAGCAGTGAAGCAAAGGCTGGGACAGTAAAGGCTAGAGTCACTTCTCTGAGACTTGGATACCCTGGCGATCTTAAACTCTCTAAGCCCCAAAATGTTTTATTTGTTTGTTTGTTTGTTTGTTTGTTTGTTTCAAGACAGGGTTTCTCTGTGTAGCCCTGGCTGTCCTGGAACTCACTCTGTAGACCAGACTGGCTTCTAACTCAGAAATCTGCCTGCCTCTGCCTCCCAAGTGCTGGGATTAGAGGTGTGTGCCACCACTGTCTGGCTGTCCCAAAAGTTTTCTACCATTTAAATAGAGAAAACAATGTGCCCAGCTCATTGTCACTTGGTGGTGGTGGGAAATAGCAGATAGAAAAATGTCAAGTTAATTTTCTTCTTTAAAAAAATATCTTCTTTCAGCTTTCATATCATCCTTCTGGCCTATCTAATCTTTCTAGAAAAACTGACAGGCCCTCATTACGATTCTCTGAAATGCCTAATTATTGGTACCCACTCTCAGTTTCTTCTGTCTGGGTCTATCTTTTCTGTGCTAAATTAAGTCAACACTCAAAGGGTCTGCATGCCAACAACTTCAGCTTTAAAAGCCAGAGCTAAAGAGTTGACAGTTCCCTGCCATTGACCTAAGTGAAATATTTGTGGCACTGAAGGTAATGTGATTCAGGATGATAAGGGGCATCAGGTCCTCTTGCAGCTTAAATAAATCTCAGCAAATTAATCCCCCTAAAGAACCTTCCATCAATATCATACCTTTAATATTCATTTGAACTCCTGTGAGTCGCTATAATAAAATATCAAATGAATAGAAAGCTTTTATATTAAAAAATAAAAGGTCTTATTTGAAAACTGCCATTTGAAGAACACTCAGTGTGTCTCAACAGCCCCTATGCTCTTTAACATGTAGGTAAATGTTACCATCTAGGAGTCTTGACTGGATTCATTTTCTTTGCCAACTAAAGAATTAAAAGACAAGAGAAATCTCAGAGGCACCAGGAATCAACAGCAACAGGTAACTAAATTTATTGAAAGTGGAAGAGTACAAACACAGACATAGAGGGGGCATTGATTCCCTGCAGAGCAGAGAGGGACCATCTCCAGGGAAAACCAAAATATGTTTTCCCTTGCAGGTTGAGTGTCTTAAATGGGCTAGGCTAGGCCCTTTCCCCTAATTTTGGACTGATGAACTTAAACAAAGAAAAGATAGCTGATAGACCCACAGCTTTAGGTAACCATGTACAGCCTTGAGCATAGCTGTGGGACTAGCCTGGACCAGTTGTCCAGGAGAGCACACCCTGCTGACAAGAGAGCCTGGGAGGCCTTTGCTCCAGTCAGGAGGCTGAGGAAGACACTTGTATCCATGCACCTGTATTTGGCCAGCACCTACTCCCTCATGATTAACTTGCTTAACCAGGAAGTGGAGGAGACATCCATCCTTTCTACCAGTAGCTGTATCAGGAAAGGGAGGTATTGAGATCTGGTCTTTTGCTGTGTGTTATAATGCTAAGTGCAGGCCCCCAAGACCTGGTTGCCCCAGAGATAAGAGTCTGTACATAGACCCAAGTGATGTTATGTGACTTTGTCCACTAAGTTATTTTTCACTGGTAAATAAAGATTCCCATAGCCTATAGCTCAGCAGAATTAAGATAGGTGTTGCTTGGTGTTCTAAGCTTGGAGGTTGGAGGAGACCACAAGGAGGGGGAGGAAAGGGAGAAGGAGGGGGAGAGAATAGAAGGAGAAAGAAGAGGAAGAGGAGGAGAAGGAAGAGCAGGAAGATTCCATGGGATAGGAGTCAAGAAAATGTGACCCTGAGAACTGGCCAACTGGAATTAAGAGCAGCCCAGATAAAACATAGTAAGTAATGACTTGCAAATGAGATTCTAATAACATAGAGGGTGGATATCTGTCTCGTTCTTGTACTGTTTAAGGCTTATTGTAAGTAATAACAGTTATGTGACTTTTTTTCCCGGGAACTGAATTTTCAAAGGCAAGGTCCCTGGATTGGGATTAAGATGTTTTTACAACAAGGAGAGGGGTTCTCATTTCTTCCCTGCTGTTCCCACAAAGCAGTCGAAGTTCTTGTGCCTGATGAAATCAATAACTATCCTAGCTTGAAGCAAAACTCCCTATCATTATGGGATATAACATCATAAAAGGACGAACAGACTTGTGGTCTAAAGAGAGTATTTGTCCAGTTAAGGAAAGTGAGAGCTGCGGAAGGTTCCTGGCATTAGGTCACAGCTGCCCAAATCCCTGAGCCTTAAGGGTTACGTCAGTAACCAGAAAGTATCTAACTGTAGCTAAGGTCACTACTGCTGTGATGAAACACCAGAACCAGAAGCAAGTTGAGGAGGAAACAGTTTCTTTGGCTTACACGTCCACACTGCAGCACGTCCTTGAAGGTACAGGATAGGAACTCGAACAGAGCCGGAAACTGGAAGCAAGAACTGATGCAGAGGTTACGGAAGGATGCTGCTTACTGGCTTGCTCCCTATGACTTGCTCAGTCTGCTTTCTTATAGAACCCAGGACCACCAACCCGGGGTAACACTACCCCCAAAGGGCTGGACTCTCCCACATCAATCACTAAAAAAAATGCCCTATAGGCTTGCCTAGAGCCGGATCATATGGAGATATATTGTCAGTAGAGGCTTCCTCTTCTCTGATGACCAAAGCCCGTGTCAAGCTGATGTAAAACTATCCAGCACAGTATTGTTTCTAGAGACCCATAAGAACTACAGTCATGAAGAGGGATAGAGACCTTGCCAAAACCACATTGCAAGGACATAAAGGAGGGTGGGGAGTATATGCCCTTGTTGGTATTTCCCATTTACTAATGCAGTCCTCTGGGAAACCCAGTATTTGAGGTCAGATGTGGTAGATATGGGGGATAGCTAATTAGAAACAGCCCAAACTCGGGTCTCTTTAGTCTGAATTTGTATCTTTTTCCAGACTTGTCTCCTGTGGCCCTTACCAGAAATGTTCACAAAAGAAAGAAAACAGATTCCATTCCTAAAAAGAAAAGAACCATTTCCCAACAACTTAAATTCTACCCTGGCCATTGATTTAGAGCCATTTGTAATGAAGTCTTTGCTACTTCGTTGGTTCTTCTTTCTTCCCCCCTGTAACACTTTCTCCTCATTCCATCCCCTAGCACTAGATAGGAAAGAAAAAAGGATAGGAGAGAGAGGGGTGGGAGAAATATCTGGATCTAATTCCTTTCTTCTTTGAGCATGACAACTAATAAAGCACAAATAACACCCCTTGAATGACCAACTACCACCCACCCTACCTCTCAGGACCCTAGCATTTATATATCTACTCCGAAAAGTACCCGGAATACCAAATATCACACAACCGCTGAAATTATCCGAGGCTGGTGAAACCATGCCTCTGCTAGAGCACAGAGCAAGGCATGGTCAGCCACTATAAAGCAGCTTCACATCCCATACCTGGGAGTAAAACAAAAAAACATATTCTTATAATATATCTGTGTTTCTCAAAGGAATCAAAATTCCAGAATTGTCACTACAACTTATTGCAAGAGTACAAAGCATGTTAGGGACAACTTTGGGGGAGCATTGTGTATATTTGTAAATAATGGGTGCGTACAAAACCAAATGTTTTAATGCCCCCAAATCAACCCTTAAGCCCCACCTGCCCTGGAACCAGGTAAGTTCCTCGAATGCTGTGAATTATAATCCTGGGAAAATAACAAAACCTCATGGGAAAATGTGGTGTCTGTATAAACTCCAGCAATACATGACTTGAGACCATTTCAGCTGGGAAATTCTAGGAGAATGACCCTGACCAAAGTCTATCTCTTGGTCAGTAGTTAACATTTAATAAATGCTTGCTTTAAATTTGGCTCAAAAAGGTAGAGTTGATTTTTCTGGTGAATCTTGGGATTAACAACGCACATTTGCATTGCAATGTTGGGACCTTGAGGCTGGCTGAAGATATCCCAAAACCAAATTCTCACCACCAAGGAGATTTGATTGTCCCAGAGGGTCAGAGGGCAGGGATAAGGAACAAAGGCTGGAGGTAGAGGAAGAGAGGAAGGGAATAAGGGAGAGAGGAGAAAGGGCAAGGGAAAGGGGGGAGATAGATTTGTCCCGGAGAACAAAGAAGTGGTGATTCTGGATGGAGGAGACATACATGGCCCATAGGTAAATGGCAGTTTGGAAAGATAAAAGGGGAAATCCCGAGTTAGGATGAGGTATTTAATTTTAGTTGGGCACGTTAATTAGGTGAGCCAAAGGGGGCTTGACTCCTGGACTTTAATACTTTGATAGAAGGACCTTGGAAGGCAACCTCAGGAGAGAAAAGTGATCAAATAAAAAGACCTTGGGAGTCATCTTTAGGAGTGGTTTTAGCAAGGCAGAATGAATTGGGGGTGGGGGGGGGGGGAAGAGAAGGTCAAGACCTGACAGAGCCATATTCAGACTGGCTGGAGTTCCTTCATCAGAACCCTAATAAGAAGTTGTATTATACAACCTACACTTATTGTTTTGTGCTTGTGTCTTGGGGGCTGGGAAGGCTCCAGATGAAAACGGCCGGCTTTGAATGAGCCTTGTGGCATGAGTGTCTCCTGAAAACCCTTCACCTGGGGAGATGTAAACGGTTCCACCAAAGTTCAGCTTGGGGAACCAAGGAGTTTATTAAGCATTCCTATAGAACATGGATGCAGGGTTACAAGAAGAAAGGTGGGTGACCTCAAAGCAGCTAGCAGCCTTGTTGAAAGATTTGCTTCCGGCATGCATGATGACATGCTAGCTCCCCCCATGACCATATAGATGGAGTGTCCCTCAGTTCATCTTTCCCAGCCTGTACATTCTAGGAATCCCTCAAGCCACATGCACTTAGGGTCAAATTGCATACAAATGGCTGTGGGTGTAGGCTGGTTACTTAAGCAGGGTACAAGGTCACTGTCCGTTTTCTCTTATCGAACTTCAGTGGTCCACCTGCTTCAGGTAAACACAGCCCTCCTGCTGAAGACACAGGCTGTTTTCCTCAGAGCACAACTCTCTCCCACAGACGCCTTCTGTCAGTTACAGCAGCTCTCACACAGAGTGGGGTGTCTTCCACAGCTGATTCCCCACCTTCCTTTCAGTCCCGGAATCTCTCATTTACCTGTATTTAAAGCCGACCCTGCGGGTCTCCTGCTGAAGCTCAGAATGGCCTCAAAACAACACAGGTGACCATATATATGACTCCCGGATGCCCGCACAAGCTTTTAGACGAGATGGTGGAATCCCACAGTGAGGATTAATATTTTTTTTATTTCATATAGCATATATTTAAATACACATAGATAAACAATATCGCGGCTCAAAAACAAGTTTCCAGGTACATCTGTTTTTCTTCAGTGCTGGGTCTGAATCTATGACCTCACATATGGGGAGCAAGCACTCTGCCAACCTTCAAAACAACTCACAAGTAACAACCAAAAACCCTTCCAATCATGAAAACGAAGAGATAAAAACAAAATGTCTGCTTTGAAGTATGTGCTTTATATTCGAGGATTAATATTTTGAAAGAACATTTCAGAGTAACAAAAGTTAGTCGTTGAAGGGCCAGACCACTCAGAAAAAGCACTCAAGAGACAATTTTCCTGTCGGGAGAGATGAAGATTTCTTGACTTTGGAAAGAAAAGATCATCAGGGAAAGAAACGAAACCAAACAAAATAAAACAAACAAACAAACAAACAAAAAACAAAGAACAAAAAAACAAAAAAGGAGGTACTTTTATTTCATTGTTTCCAAATTGGAATTATTGCTCCCTGTCCCCGAGTTTGAGTTCAATAATCCAATCTCAAGTTTGCTGAGATTATGAGAAAATTGACTTGTGAGCTCTGTTTACCCCTGTGGGAATGAAGACAGAACTGAGAGGTAATTTTCCATATGATTCAAATCAGATGTTGTGGACTCAAAAAGTGTAGAGATGGGGGAATAGGATCGTGTGAGTGGACAGAGAGATTGAGGAGCACAGTTGAGAATGCACAAGGGGAGTGTGGGGGTTACAGAACAGTAGGTGCAAACACCTGAAAGCCAGTTGTCACCAAGGTCACTGAAACTTCCAGGGAAGGAGAGACACAGTGAGCAGTTTCAGCATGGGACCCAGGCTGAGTAAACAATTCGGTGT
>JADRCD010202663.1:7516-46788 GCA_019843815.1 Montemys delectorum | reverse complement strand
CACACACAAAAGAACTCCAATTCAAGAATCATCCAGTTAACATAAAGACAGATCCCATAACTAAATTACCTAAGTAAAAGATTTCATCCTGTGATAAAGTCTGTATTGTTCGGCACTGTGCCAGAATCAATTTATGTATCGAGTGAGCGGAAACATGGACATCCTACCTGTAAGCGCACGCCCGGTCTATTCCTACACAGAATTAACAAGTCAAAGGTATTACTTCTAAAGTTACATCAACTGAAACCTTTCAAAATGTCTCATTTCCTCCTCCAAATGCTCATGTGAGAATAGAAGATAGGAGGGGCATTCATTCAGTGAGGGCTCACAACAAAAGTGGCTTCAAATCCAGCACTGCTACAGCTCTCCAGAACAACTGATCAGCCATTACTACAAACACAGCTTTAAAAACTTTCACTCTTAAGATTTTAAAGCTTCGTGAGTCGTTTAACTGTGTTCCATATGAGACTGTGAAGGATCAAGCAGATAATGGGTTAAGTCCGAAAACTAAAGCAGCAACAAAGCAAGTCTGACTCTGTGTTTGAAAAAGCCTATAAAATGTTACAAGCAAAACAGGAAACCCCGTGTTAATAATGCATAAACCAAAAGAGAGAGGAAAAGCTACCCATTTAATGGAATAATGCTTTTATCCTTGCAGTTAAAACGAAATAAACCATGACTATTAATCTAGTAAGACCATGTAAAAATGTAATTTTTAAACATTTACTAAAAGGGTAGACTTCAGTAACCGCTCTAAAAAGCAAGGCCTTGTGTACAGCAGTGTTTAAATGCTAAGCACCAATCTCCGTCTGCCTAGGCCATTACCCACCCTGTCACCATGGCAACGCTAACAGTAAGCCCGACTTCAAAGACAAAGATGTAATTTCAGACTTCCAGCAGCCAGAGGGAGTGGTAAGAATATTCTACCCAGGCAGTGTCAGCTGATGATAAATTATAAAAATATCCAGGAACGTTATGAGGCGGACTATACCACGGTCTCATATTCCTGGGGGAAGACCTGCCTTAGCCAAGCATACCAGGGGATGCTGCGAGTAAAAGCAAAAGTAAACAGGAAAGAACCTCAATATCATGGCACAGACTTCTTGCTTCTTCCTTGCTCCCAGGAGAAAATGCAAATAGTTTCTACCACCATGGTTTTCTCACACAGAGTAGGAGTGACTGAGGGTCTGCACGGCTATTCAGAGGACTTGCAAAACCACCCCCATGACTGCTAAAATGAATGCTTATAACTGTTTCATAGGAGGAGCTGAGCCCACATCTTTCTGCACTGATCTTGGAAGAACACTTGCCTTCCTCTCCCCCCCCCCAGCTTTTCTTACAACCACCAATCACAGAATGTGTAAGTTGTGGACTTAAAAACACTACAAATGAGTAAGGCAGGCCCCAGCAGTAAACCAGCTGAACCATAACTAAAAGTCAAGGTCTCAGAGTTGAAAACTCACCAAGTTCTAGACAAGTGTGGTTGTGGAAATTCAGGAGAATCTTGCTGGAGTTAAAGTCATCCTGAAAAGTTTTTTTTTTTTTTTTTTTTTTTAAATAAAGCAATAGGATTTTCTTTTACTTGAAGTTAGTAACAAGATAACGAAGATGGGCCAGAAACAAAGGCAGATCAATTATTATATTACTGTCTGTAAGAATAACTACAATATAACATGAATTCACTTTCTGCTGAATAGTTCTATGCCTAAGAGTTAGTTTTCTTATAAAAACAGGAACAGCAAAGAGTCAGCCCTTTCACGGACTTGAAAGGCAGCCCAAGCTTTTCACCCGAGAGAAAAAGCTACAGTTTCAAATTAGGGCTGTTGTCTTTGTCCCTGCTGGCTCCTTGGCGGGCACCCAAACCCTCTCTTTAAAGGGTCAAGAGCCGTGACTAAAGTATACCTGGAGGCTGAGTTGCTTCCCTTGACCTCTCCTTGGGGTGGAGACAGGGGAGTCAGGCCAGGCAAGTCTGTCCTCAGGAAGAGCTAGACAGACAGGCCTCCTGTTCTCAGAAACTCCGGCCTGACATTGTGCCCAAATCTACAAGTTCATGAAAGACAGCAAGCAGATCTTACCACATATGCACCAGACAGTGGCCTCAAGTCACCAGTACAGGGCTAGCACCTAAAATCCTAGCCATCATAATCCCACCAACTTCATAACTAATGGAAAAGTCAATTTCTCCCATGAAAACACAAACAAACTCAAAATTTCAAGTTACAAAGGAAAACGTCACCTTCACACTTATCTCAAAAGAAAAATCAGATTATAAAACTACACTTGCAATTCAGCTATGTTATTAAGTGAGTTTTCATTCTGCTACATGTTTATGATTAAGGGAACTATTTTAAAAGTCACCATGAAATATAAAAATGGGCTCAATAAACCACTCCTTTGGACACAATTGCTAGATTTATAATTTTGACAGTTAAACGAGTCAATCAAGTTCTAGAAAAAAAAAAAAAAACTTCAATTGTCCATTCAGTTGGGTGGCAAGGCCTCATATAAGCCCCTCATAAGCTTCCAAATAATATAAAATCACAACTCTAACTGCACAGAATAGGCCTCTACTTTGGCATCAGTTTCATTACTTTCTCAGGATCATTTTATGTTTCTTTATAGAACATTTCCTTCTACAAAATCATAGAGGGTCAAGTTCCTTAAGATATAACATATTTTGCCTTTCTATTAAAAATTATATAACCTCAAATTTCCCTCTTCACCCCGGTAGCTGGGACCCAGCCTTAAAGGGAACCTCTGTGGTGGTGGGGACCCAGCCTTAAATGGAACCTCCGCGGTGGTGGCATCACTATCGGGGCTTGTTTGTTTTTCCATCCTACCCCACCCCCAACAAACTGTAATTTTTTAGAGCAGCTTTTCTTTAAATGGGAATGTTGTGACTTTAGGTCAACTCAAGTCCTCCCAGAAGCACTAGGGCTACCCATCCTGAATACAAACATCACAGGAGACAGGGTCCTTTCTCAAGGCAGGCTTCTCGCCATTAACAGTGCCCAATGATCCACACAAAAATAAACACATTTCTTTCTAATTCTCAAGCAAAAAGCAATAACAGACAGCTTCAAGAAAATTCATCCAAGCCACTTTCATACACTTCCAAAAAGAAAATGACTTTGATCATTAGGTTGGAGCGTCTGGATCGCACTTTGTAGTAAATACAGAATCTAGAGGGTGGAATGTATTCATGGTACTTTTCACAGCCAACTGTTCTAATACTCCTTAGCTGTTTAGATGAAGAGAAAAGCAGAGCTGAGCTGACCAGGACACCAAGGACACCAGAAGCTGCCACTAAAAGTGAGAACAGGTGTTTGTCTACTTTAAAGACAGTCCCGTTCGTTTCCTCTGTAATGTCCCCCAAATCTTCACAGGGTCTCTGTGTTAAACACTGATAACTGAAACAGAAGCAACAGCAGAGCGCCAGGAGGAGAAAACCCCAGGGTGTGAGCGCCATGGACACCCCAAAGTGATGGCTTCACTTACCATCATCTCAACAGCCAGGATGAAGAGTCAGAGACCAAATAAACAGAGTTACTATTTAATATAGTTATTAGCATAGATCCTTCCTCACCTCTCTCTGAACGTATCTGTACACATACATATGTGCACAGGGGCCATACTACATGCACATACCTGTGAGCACATACATGTATGAATTTTTAAAAAATTTTTAGATGGGTTTTTATACAGACTGGACTGATTTTGAACTCCTAACCCTTGCCTATACCCCTCAGGTTCTGGGATTACAGTCCTTTGTTACCTAACATCTAGCACCACAAGCATTTTAAATTAAGGGTTACCATTGGGTACCTAACTTGAAAGTGCATGCAAGCCTGACGGACCATCTCAGGCTCCCCTACAGATCTGCTGTCTAGAACATTCATCAATGCTTGCTACACAGCACCAAGCATTCCTCTACCCATTTACTTCTTCCTTCTTTCCATCACCTTTTGTACATTCACAGACAGTACCACAAGGTAGAAGCCAGAAGGGTGAACTCAAGTCACAACTGCTGCTCTGTCACAAACTCCCACGCTGAAGACCACTCTAGGCCATATAGATGAGTAGGACACTTTGGAATTTCAACTATCTAGCCTAGATCTGCAATTTCTCAGACCTAGTTTATAACATGAAACCTAAAGAATTTGGACTCTTTATCAGTTGCTCCCGACCAATCATGACTCTAGCTTTGGTAGTTCAACAAGGAAGGAAGAAAAAGTCCAAGTTTGTGGGAAATTTTATTTTATTATGAAATCTCAAGTTACATTTTTCTTATCTTTCCTTCTTTGTGAACAAAACCCACTCAAATGAGGAGTCGCAGCAGACTCCACACTGCAGAATTCCCACAGCAATCCACAAGGGGCTTAGGGCTGGGTTAAGCAGTGGAGTCAGGGACTGGGGCTGAGGCAGCAGGCTCACAGTGAGCCCACCTCTACAGAGGAGCTCCTGCTCCTAAGGGCTGGTGAGCCATGGATCCCAGGCTCTGAAGGCAAAATGAGGGGGACGAATAGACTGACATGTTTCATTGAGGATCTGTATGTGTTGTGTCAGACACACACATGTAAAGGGTTAAAGATGAAGTCTCTGGGCCATAAAGTCACTGACAGTTGGATGTTTTATCAACCATAATTATGTTTGGTCAAGTTGGTTTTGAACTCCTGAGCTTAAATAGTCCTGCTGTGGTATCCATGGTAGCTAGACCTGCAAATGGCACCATGAAGACCAGTTTGGACACACATTTAAAAATCATTAACCCCAAACTGACCATAATGCATCAAAGATGGGTAGGAATTTAATAGCCTGTCTTTATGTTTAAAAGGTCAACCAACTAACAATGATCAAGAAATCTGAAGGAAGTCTGCCAAGAGAGCTACACCAGTGCTACTGTAGCACACAGGCAGGAGAGGTGCTCCACCCAAAGGGTGTGTGCGATGTCCTCCCTAAAGCCAGCAAGGGCACAGGAGTGTCACAGCACTGACGTGTTCAATGAAAACTTAGGGCAGAACATCCCTGCAGTCTTGCTCAGACTGCTAAACAGTAGAAACCTCGGTAAAACAGCAAAATACTTTTGTAAAATCGTGTGGGCTAAAGGAGAATTCTAGAACTATATGTAGATGTTAGTTAGCAATAGAGAGTATTAAGTAACCTCAGAGGTACCCCTGTTGATGTCTTACAGTGGAAGATGTTACAGTAGATGTTACAAGTATTAACCAAGCCATGGTGGCGCATGCCTATAACTTGGCAGCAGAGGAGCTGAAGCAGGAGGTCCTAAAGAGTTTAAGTGGGCCTGGACTTCACAATGAGACCAGACCCTCTCTCAAAATATTATACTAATAACACTCATAAGAAACTAGTGAAATAATTATCTATTTCTTTAATTATTTTTACATCTAATACAGCCATTTAGGCATAAGAAGTAATCATTAATTGTTAAATGTAATTTAATTTCTGAGAGAGAGTCTGTACTCTATTTGAAGATGTCAATATTTAGGGATGCTAAGAAAAGCCTAAGGGGGGGAGGGGAATAACTCAGAAAATATTTGGGCAAAATAGTTGCACTTCAAAGGGAGCTCATCCTGTTCTAAGTGTGAAGCAGACAGGCAGGGCAGCACATGGTAACCTGTGAAGCTCAGATCTGGGCGGGGCTGCCAGTCCCAGAGAAGCAGCAGCTGACTGAAGTGAGTCTACAGAGGCCGACCACTGGCAACTTTCTATTTCCACATCTGGGAATTTGAGCTCAAAGCAGACAAAATCTGAATCAAATTAAATACATAAAATGCACACATGTAAACTGGTTAATATTAATCCTGTCTTGCTTTGTTAATTGTCTTTGGAGACTATAATGTGTTCCGGGTTTAGCTCATAAAACAGCATTTAAAACAAAAACAAAAACAAACAAACCAAAAAAAAAAAAAAACAATAATAAAACCAAAACTTGTATCGCTAAAGCAAAGGCTCCCTGTTTTCATGGGGGATAAAAGGCAGAGGCCTGGTGTAAAATGAAGACAATGGTGGAGAGTAGGGGTGGGGAAGCTTTCCTCCTTTCTGAGTCCGGATGGAGAGCTAACCTAGGACCTTGCACAACCTGGGTGAGGAACTGCTGTGCTGTGCTCTGCTGTGAAACTGTATCCCTGGCCAGGAAGAGCAAGGACATCTACAGAGTTGAGAAGAACCTCTTCAGGCACCATGTCATTTGCAGGACTTTAAATGTACAACTGCTCTCACGATGCTCAAAGGGGTAGCTTTCTGTACAGACTAAAAGAGAACATCTTCTGAAATTTCATGTTAAAAAAAAAAATCAGGTTCTCTGTCACTTGAACTCTCCATAAGGAAAAAAAAATTATATACTAGGTCCCCAAATGCATACATTGAAAAAGTATTTATATTCATTCAGGGAAGAGAAATCTAAAGCAAATTAAACTAAGAAATATTCTTCCAAAATTGGCAAAAACCAGTCAAAAGTATATCAAGTTGAGTAATGCAAAGGAACCTATATCCACTGGAAAATGAAAGTACTGTCACATTTCTTAGTGACACACACTGTGTCATCCTAGAAGCAAAGTCAATGAGACAACCCACGAAGCCACACCTAACAGCTAATGGCTTTACTTATTTCTCTGTGTGTGCATATGTGCAGAAATTCATGTGTACATGCTATGTATGAGGGTGTAGATGCAAGCAGAAGCCAGAGGTTAATGTCAGGCTTTCTCCAATCATCTTCTACCTCCCACCCCAAGTTACTGAAGCCCAAGCTTGCCCAGTTCAGCTTGTCTGGCCTGGTTATCAAGCTGTTTGCTCCTCTCTCTCTCTCTCTCTCTCTCTCTCTCTCTCTCTCTCTCTCTCTCTCTCTCTCTGCCTCCCGGCACAGGGTTCAAAGGGATGCATCTGGCTTTCTTAGGTGGATGCTGGGGATCAATCTCCGGTCTTCGGGCTTGCAAAGCAAGTATTTCATCAACTGCCTACCCTCTAGCCCACTCCTTTGCTTAGTTCTTGAGTCTGGGTGAGCTGTTTTGGCCAAGGTACTACTAAGAATATTCTATTATGGTCTACTCAGTGGCTTATAGAAAATCTTTTCCCAGTACTCTCTAAATTACCTCCATGAGTTCACATGAAATTCAAACACAATAATGCTGTCCTCTTTTCAATTATCAATTCCTATCTGTAAGACCCTGCCTCAAAAAGGGGGGGGGGAGGAAAGAAAACAAAACAAAACAAAACAAAACAAACAAAAAACCAAACAGCCATCATCAACACTTCCCCCAAAAGAAAAAACAAAGCTTTGTAAAGCAGAAGGCACCTAGGATTTCCTACACTGGTATGTGGAAAGGGCCATGTTTTCCAGGCACCCAAGCCGGGATAGCTATGGGGGCATCTTTACAGCTCCTGTCCCTTCCCAGGGCACTGACTGTTATTTTACTAGCAGTTTATACTCTTCTTTAACTGAAACTTCCACTCCTGTATAAGCCTTCTGAAAACAGTAGTCAGTAGGTGTTGGTTTACTATTCTGAAGGCAACCTTATTCCAAAGCAGGTAAGTCCTGAGCAGGAGCTGACAGTGCTCCTCGGCAGCCAGCAGCAGCAGGGGAGAAATAAAAACTAGGGAAGACCCCTGTTCCCATCAGAACACTAGAGACACTGAAGAGTGCACAGAGATGGAGGTTCGGAGTAGCACGAAGCTGCTACCTTCCCTTGGTAGACTGTGACTCACTCAGCCTGGCCTACTTTATAGAGGATACTCACCATGTCACAGCTCAACACATATCAGAAAGCAAAAGTTAATAAAGATAAGCAGAAAGATTGGTAACACACTCACTGTACTTCCCAAATCAAAACCAGAGGGGAGGGGAGAGGAGGGGAGGGGTGTAAGATACACACATATAACCCAGAGAAATGCAAGGCATCCTCCTGGAAAGAGCTCCAGAAGGGTAGAGTTACTCCCAGGGGCCCAGGCTGTCAGTTGGGAAGCAGAGCAGGGCACTCACAGAGGGCACAGTACAGTTCCCAGCACACACACTGCATGGCTTACAATTGCTCTGACTCTGCTTCAGGACTCCAATGGTCTTTCTGGATTCCATGGGCACTGTATTCACACACACACACACTAAAATCTTTGTAGAAACAAAGTATTTATTTGGTAGCTTTTATAGAATATGTAATAAACTTAGCAACATTACAAAGGAGTGAAGAGCTCAGAGAGCACAGACTATCTTGCTTCACAAGGCTGGCTGCCCTTTGGCCCAGTACAGGGAGGCATTCTTGGCCTACACACCACACACACACACACACACACACACACACACACACACACACCCACTGAAGTCCTGCAGCCTGCTCCTGAACCCACTTTCCATCTTGTACTGTAGGAGGCCTTCTGGAGACAGTGACAGGTGCGCTTGCTTCTCACCTTTGTCACGATCTCACGGACTCACCTGTCCCCTAGACTTTCCCCTAGACTTCCCATGAAAAACTACCATTCAAGCTACTAGGTGTCTGATGGTAATAAAAAGCCAAACAAGGCCTAGGCCAAAGTTCCTAAATAACCATGTTTCCCTTCACAAAAATCTAAAGGGCACCAGGATGGCAGGATGGGCAGCAGGAGCCACACAGAGCCTCTCCTGCAGACTCACCTCAGGCACCTGACTGTTCTGTAAGGACAGAAGAGAGTTCAGCTGTACCTCTCTTTCTTAAATACTAACAGAAAAGGCCTACAGTGACCATGATGGAGATGAAGGGTATTTTGAGGCAACTCAGTCTACAGAACTCATTTTCCAAAGAGGAGCACCCTGAGGCAGCACGGGTTAGCTCCTCAAGAGCAGAGATGAGTGAGGCCATGAGTTGAGGTGTGGCCACTCAACACTGGCACAACCAGGTCCCCCGGACAGAGCATGCCTTCTATACAACTCATGGCAAACTGGTCATTTTTGTAAAGAAGAGAAGGGCGAAAGATGCATGCTACTTCCAAGTGAGCACTTTACAAACCTCAAAGAGCAAACAGTCCAGTGGTCAATACTTGTGTCCTAACGTCGTTCTTATATAATGCCAACACAATAGTAGCTACCTTAGAATAAATGAATGCCAAAATTACTTATTTAGAATAAGGGCTGGGCGGTGGTGGCGTACACCTTTAATCACTGCACTCAGGAGGCAGAGGCAGGAGGATCTCTGAGTTTGAGGCCAGCCCAGTCTACAGAATGAGCTCCTGGACAGCCAGGGCTACACAAAGAAACCCTGCCTTGAAAAAACCAAAATTAATTAATTAATATAGATCAGAAATAATATTCACCCGTGCATTGAACTACCATATGTGCAAACACGTACACACTGACTAGTGCCAATGGCCACTGCTCAGGCCTTGGAAATGGCTCACAGGATAGGCTAAGTAGGAAACAAATGGCCAGATCTCCACACCACAGCCTGAAACTGGGCGAAACCAGCTGTGGCACTGGCTGACAACGTTACCAGCTTCACTCTTGAACAGAATGGATGCATTAGAAAGAAAAGCAGTTGAGGAAGCTTAGCCACCTTTTTGCAGCTTAAAGCTTTTCTCTCTCTTTTATTCCAGGCTTAAACAAAGTTCAGTGGGCCATCCAACTGCCTGTTTTAAATTACAGACTGTATTTTAAAATAGAATGCATGCGCAGCGTGCTCCTGAAGCTAGGGGTGGGAGTGTTATTCATGGAAAATTGAAGGCTTGTTGAGTCAATAATCTTTCACACAGTAACAATTTTCAGCTGAAATTTCTTGACCCAAACAAAGGAAAACAAGACCATTCAGTTATTTTACAACAATTTAAGAGAAGGTAAAAGAAAAGGGAAAGAGAGAGAGAGAGAGAGAGAGAGAGAGAGAGAGAGAGAGAGAGAGAGAGAGAGAGCGCTCTAAAGTCTTACACACTGTGGCAGAAGAAAAGAAAATTTTGGTTGAGGGAACCTTCTATATACATATTTATTCCAACTCTTAAACTGACAGTTAATATTAAGAATAGTTACTTCTAGATCCAAAGAAACATAAACACTAGTAACCAGTGCGCGGATGTGGATGCCTGCTGGTCACATGCTCTCCTTACAGCAAACAGATGTGTGCCTTCTCATCACCTGCAAAGTGAAATCTGTAAACTGAGAGCCATTTCCCAGTAAAGTAGGATAATACACAGCAAATCACCCTTGCTACCTCCCACTGGCCAACATCCTACCTGGCCTGGAGCAGGGAGAGGGAGAGACCACAAGAAAGGAGATGTGGTGCTTGCCCTGTGGGTACCATGGCCAAAATCCAGACAGCAGGAAAGGGTGTGAGGGGTCCCGAGAATCACAGATCCTCAAACAAGGAAGGAAAATAACCACTGTAATGTATCCCGAGGCTCTGCATACCTGCTCAAGCCCAGGCTCTGGGAGCATGCTCAGAAAACAAGAGACCTGCCACCACACCTTCAGGCTGGTTGATGGCCCCCACCCTCCACCCCCACTCCACCTGCTGGCCAGAGAAGCAAATGTCAGGCATAGTGGCTTAGGGCTGTCTGGGGTGAATCTGGGATGCGCCTGCATCCTGGACAGCTAGGTCAAGCCACAGAAATGCTCCACAGCCCCACCCAGGTCATCTGAAAGCTGAAGCTAGGTCGATTTTGTGTGCAGATGTTTCTATTAATCAGGAGTGTGAGCATTTATCATCCCTTACTTAATGAGCTTCATTCATCAACTATAGATCATCACTATCCTTCTATTATCAAAACCAATATCCTGCAAATCAGTTATGTCCCAGCCCTTCGCAGCCTCTGGCTTGGCCACAGTCTATTTTTACAGCATTCCCACAGCCCTCCATTAACTTTTAAAGAACTAATTGACAGCCCTACAGAATGGGCTGAAATTCATTTCCCCCACATGTTAAATGGAAATCTTCAGACTGTTAGATGAGAAAGTTTGCAGAAAGTAAACTTAGTTAAAAATCTCTTTTTAAAATTGAAACAAATTTTTGAAAGTTAATGCACTGTGGCTAAGCAAACGTCTTGGCCACACTGAGTTTGATTTTCCCTACTCTGGGGAAGGGAACTTAGCTTCGTAACAGAGAGTCGGCATAGTGAGCACAAGGCTCTGGGTTCATTCCCAAACTAACAAAGTAAACAAAATTAAAGTTAAAGAATTTCCATTTATTTTACCAGACTGAAGAAACACTGTGTGCACAAGCATTTTAGTGCTTTAAAAGCAGGCTACAGTTCTTTTAAAATATTCATTTATTCAAGCTTTCCATTTTATTTAGGCTTTTCTTTTCCTGGAAGAAGTCCAAACTGTTCAAGTTTTATTGAATTTTCATTTACAGAATCCATATTTAAGTGGGATACTGTTTTGGAAGAAAGATGACATACACTTCCCGCCTTGCTCAGCTCTATCTTCTCTTTCTGAAATGAGCGCCAAGGCCACAGGAACCCCTAGGAGGGACAGTTATAGTGCCTCCTCCTGCTCGCCTGGTTTGAGGGAATGTTGTGTCTGGGTGGCACATTCAGACTCTCCAGGAAGAACATTACATTGTAAGACACAAAAAGTCATGTGTCCCTTTTCCATTTTCCTAGAACATCAAAACTATGTATCTTTAGTGTGAAACTGACCCAATGATGGCTTATTTCTGCAAAAGCTACAATGGCAGAGGATCCACCTACAGAGCACACTGCCTAGGAGACCCCACCTGCCTAAAGGGCTCCCACATACCCCAGGGAGCCCCTACCTGCCCAGGGGCCCCCTCCCCCCAACCTGCACAGTGCCTCCTCTAGAACACTGTAACCCGCAAAAGCTGCTGACACTAAGAAACACTAAGCAAACAGCCAACGCCACACACAGGCAGTAACCATGCCAGAACTCTCAGAGCTGCCTGAAGACACATGAGATTTCTCTTTCATTAACTTGTAATTTTTTTTAAGCATTTAAAATGATTTGAGAAGAATCAATCAATGGAAGACAGCTACACTCTTAACCTTTTCATGACAACCATTTAAATCAAGTTCAAGCTACAAACAAAAAACTTTCCAAAGAGTTCACCCAGCAGCCATTCGTCTGGTAGATTTAAGTTCTGCAGAAACCTGCCAACAGGTTCAGATAGGCTTAGGGCTGAGCTGAGAAGTAGGAATCAGAACCCAGCTAAGAAACTGCCTCTGTGTCCTCTCACTAGTTTCCAATGATCAAAGGAACCATAGTATCAAATTCATGGACTTTAACTACACCATTAGCCTAACATCAATGTTCTCAGCCTCCTACCCCTAATGTTATTAAAGACTAAAATGAACACAGACAAACCAGACTCTTTCCTTAAAGGCAGGACTTTCGTGTTGATACTTTATCCCAAAAGTGTATTTTTGATAATAACAGGTTTTCAGCATTCTCTGTAAGGCATCTACTGTCCTGTTTAACACCCCTACTGTAAGAACTATCAGCCTGGAGTACCCTACTCCCTTCACAAAGGGCAACTCCACAGGTGGACACAGCACCATTTAGCTGACTGTGGAAAATCAAACTCTTTGCACATCAATCTCCCGACTTTTCTGCTTGAGGAAGGCAGGGTCAGGAATCGGGTTTTAATGACTTAAGAGAACTTCCAAAATAGCCAATATTTAAATATTTAGAAAGCTACCCCATTGCCTAGCACTGTCCCTCTTCCCAAGTACTATCAGAACAGGGCAGGCACAGTGAATTTGGGTAGACAGAACTGTGACCCCCATCTACCCGTGGGGTTCTGGACAGATTCAACAAAGTGGTTCTTCCCAATCTGGGGCATATGAATGGCTCTCTCCATGTCCAAGAAGAAGACTACAGAGTACACTCAAATGCTAATGTCCTAAGGGAGGAAGAGCTTCAGGATAATTTTTATATTACATGCTATATGCCAAGGTTTGTCAATAATTGAAATACCAGTACATCTAAACCCACACATCAGCAAGGAGAGCTGAATAAGTAAAAGCTACAGAAGTGGACGCTGCCAAGGTAGCTGTGCTCAGAACTTAGCGTTAGCTCTCAAGAAAGAATCCTAAAAGCTAATAGTTCTTAAATAAATCCGACACCTAGAAAGTTCTCTCCTGTGTGTAATATAAAGCAGAGCAGGCAAAACAATCATTTGCAGAATCCTTCAACTCATTACGTTTTCCAATCAGCATAGTAATGTCTTACTGGTAGACTCGATGGTCTTTCCTGTTGTATTAAATTCAAGTCTTCATGGTTGGATTTTCCAGGGGCCAGAGGAGGCTGAGATCTAGTTCCATAGCCTTCCTGAGACATGTCCTAGACAAACACAAACACACAATCCTTCATCAGTATCTCTGAGTGTTAAGCTTCATACAGTAGACAAATTGAAACAAGAGTTGATCATGATTAAATATTAAGTGATATTACATTTTAGCCAACACTTAAACATGTAATAGCTGTCATTTAATAATTTATCAAAAGCAAAAACAGTGATGAATTAATGACAGAAATAAATAAGAATAGCAGGCACATCAAATATGAGACTGTACCATGAGACTGCAATTTTGTGGGCCAGAAGTAAGTTGTCACCCCGCAAGACAAGCCACAGCCAAAGCTCATTGTATTACCTAATCCTAAACTGGGTATACTGCTTAATTATTCCAACGTGTAAGAGCATGTGGGGACCGCCTCAGTGCTAGCCCAGGCTGGCCTTGAATTTGTGATGATCCTCCTGCTTCACCCTCCCAAGTGCTAGGATTACAAGGGTGAGCCACCACATTTGTATAGCTGAACTATGATTTTGGTCAAATATTATTTCAATTTTAAAAAATAATTAATGACATTATTAATAGCTGAATCTTAAAATGCCCTCCTAAATACCCACAGAAGGTATGAGTTTTTAGAAAACCAACCAGCAGCCAGATGTGGAAGGTCCCACAAGCCTATGTGGCATTATCTTTAGAAAACCACATTAAAGAACAAAAGCCAGTGGGGGCGGAGGGACAAAATACAAAACACCTGCCTGCCAAGAGCTAAGAAACTCAGCCTTTCTCTCAGCTCTCTCCAGGCTCCAAGGTCTGGTGTTCTGTTGAAACAGCACACAATCCAAATGCTGCCCCACCTCACAGACCCTGCATAGCAAGTCTTGGCTACTTAATACATGCTCACTGGAGCCAAAGAGAGGCCAGAGGCTAAGAGCCTATTGCATAGCTTCTTACCTGGCTCTGAAAGTTGAAGAACCAGTTTCTAATGGGAGAGGGGAAATAAAAAGAATGGGAAACTACTACCACCAAGTAAAATGTTCTCCCTTTTTCTGTCAATTCAAATTGGCCCTAAAGAACAATATACTATTTCTATTTTATTAACTAGTACATGGAAATTAATGTTTATTAGTAAAATTCTCTAAGAAGCACCTGCCCCACCCCATTCTCACACAGAACACACTGCAAATTCCTGGGCTTCTTAAGCCAAGAGCTGGTACTGGAAAGTCCATGAGCTACACAAACTGGATTTCACCAGCCAGCACCAGCGAAGGGTCAGTGCAAGCTGTCTTTAAACTGGCTCTAAGATAAAGAAAGGTGCATGCCCGAGAACAGCATGCCATAGAGCCTCACAAAAATCTCCAACAAAACTAAGAAGCTGTAGCAAAGCCTGTAGCAAGGCAGGTCCTTAGTCTGTACAGGCAGTATATATAGATATATATACCCTGTATATAATACCCACCCTTCCAGACTGGTTCCCCTGTGGTTGCCTGGGTTTACTTGGGAGCCACATCATGAGGAGGTAGGAGTGACACCTGCCACCCCACCACCACAGCCACAGCTCTACAATCTGGCTGCTTGCTGGGGGAGACAGTTTGGTTTGTGGGGGCTGAGCAAGAGTTGGAAGATTATTATCACCTTAGTCCCTCCCCCCTACAAAACAGATCTCTACTTGTTGCAGTGATGTCCTGCTATGTGCCCCGAAGCTCCCTGAGAGCAGCAGCCAGGATTTCAAATCAAGTGGAGCAAGAGCCCGAATTCAAGGTCCTTCACCCTGCTACAGAGACAGCACAGAGGTGCAGGGTTGCCTCACAGCAGGCAAGGAAATGAGCAAGCCCAGAGGCAGCACATGTGCCTGGGAGCCCACCCTTCTTCAACCAGCTTCAGTCAGGAGCCACCACTGGCTACTAGGACCTAGGCTTTGATGCTTCTCTCAAAATGAACTGCTTCTTTCTTAGATGGCATGAGAAAGATACAACCATAGTCAGCATACACTGAAGCTCTATAAATCAAGCAGCCAGGTAGCCACAGCCGGAAGCCATCAGAAACATCATACATAGCCTTGCAAGTCACTCTTAAGGCTTGAAATGTTCAAAATCAACAGATTCCACCAAAATTTGAAGTACTATTTCTAACCACAGAAACTAAATATAGTTGGAAATAAAATCAAAATTCAATTTCATGAGAATGGCTGAATAGAGTATGTTCTGCCTCAGGTGGTATATGAGTCTAAGGGCTGACTGCACTGTGGGTGACAGCCATCTCCTAAAGATCATGTGCAGAAGTAAGGAAGTACAGAGTACACTGTGACAGTTAAAGCTTGGTGGGGAGTTACAAGGGCAAACAGTGGGCAGGAAGGGACAGGCAGAGGAGGGAACTGGGGTGCATGACATGAAATTCACAAAGAATCAATAAAAGTTAAAAGAAAAAGAAAAGATCAGGTGCAGAGGGATCTATAATAAAGAGGGTCTATAATAAAGACAGAAGCTGAAGCAGGAGGATTATGAGTTCAAAACCAGACAGGGCTCCACAGCAAGGCCTCTATCTATCCATCCCTTAACTCACTAAACTGATACTATTCTTTAGCAAGCACTTGTTACCTCAAGTAACTAAACATAACTCAATAAGAAATAAAAGATAATGCCAATATCAGAAAAATACATTTAGCATTATATTTCATATATTTTTAAAAGCACAGATTTATATTTGAAAAAATCATTGCCATCTTTGATTATTTATAAATAAGGCAGTATATGCATATGAACACATTTATCTGCCAATCATATAAAAAGTCAAGGCTCTTCAAAAATAACAATGGCCCATGACAATTCCACCGTGCACAAAAACCAAGTGCAGGAATGTGGTCTGTGATCTCTGAATGCTCCCTCATCTCACCTACAGACTTAACAAAAGATGGGCTCTGAAGCATCTTCATACGATGAATCAGAAATAACTGGGAAACTTACCCACGACATGAATGGATAGGGCCAGGCATTCACACTCAGAACCTTTGAGTATCTGATAAACAGAGTCCGTGACTGAATGCCTGACATGGACCACTCACTCCATTTGTTGAGAACACTGTCATATTACAGCATGAGGCAAGGTCAGCTGGAACACAGCAGGATCCCAATTTACTTTAAGAGTGAGAGTGGAGAGTGCAGGGGAGCTGGCCCAGCCACTCCTCACTTGTCTGCTGTGAGATGGGCTGGGTGCAAAGGCAATTCCTCCACCCTTGTAGTTGGAAGAGCTGACCCCGGCTCCTGCCAATGGTGGCACTGGGCTTGGGCGCTCACCCTGAGGATAAGAGAGAACTAACATGCTGACCAGCTCAGCTGCCACCCAGGCACAGATCCAGGGCTCTGTGTTGACAAACCCCAAAATCATCTTCAAGAGGTTGGGATGCATGGAAGGGCCAGTCCTGCTGATCCGATGCTGCACGATCTCCGTGCCACAGGGCAATAACAGGAAAACTGGGAGGAAGTCCAGGGAAGATCCAATATTGATGCTTTCACAGAACCCAGACCCATAACTCATCACAATGAATGTTTTGCAAGTGAAGATGTGTGGACAGAGGAGGACACACTGTGACACACTGCAGTACTGTGAGACACACTGTGACACCGGTACAGCTTCTTTGAGGAAGTGTTTTCTATGCCTGTGTTTTGTTTGTTTGTTTGCATGTTTCCTTTTGGGGAGGAGGCTGTAAGGGCAAAGGGCAAACAGAGCTGATCAGGAAGCCGAGCAGGACTGGTATGCATGTGAAACTCACAAAGAGTCAATGAAAAGAGTAAAGGAAAAGCTATACTGAGAATCTACTACATAAGTCACTTGCTTTTTAGCTCGGGGAAAGAAAAGGTCTGTAGGGGAGGGAAGAAAGCCAGCGTAATTCCCATGATATAAATTCAAAGGATACAGAGACGGAGAGTAAAAAGATGGTGTCCTTCCTAGTTCTCCTTTCTCCACAGGGGTACTATACTTTTTATTTTTTTAAATAATCCATCTCTCCTTAGTTGTTCACTGGGTACAAATTACAATTTGAATGTTTACATTATTTTTCACTATATTTACAGCTGGCAAATGCTTTCTGTAGATGAGCTGGCTTCCAGTTCCTTCAAAGTACCCATACTGATGTACATTCATATTGTTTCCCATCTTTACTTCCTACAGTATTACAGTAAGCAACTCCATGCATATATATTTCATGTGAAATATCCCAATAGCACTATTCTCCACCAGTGCAAATCCATCACAGGCCTGATATGATGAACACTGACAGATGCTAGCAAAGTGCTCTTAGCAAAGGAAGTGGCAATTTACACTCCCGTCCATCATTATGGAATAACACAAACAAGATGTTTATGCTAACGTTACATTATCTAATGCAATACAAAAAGTAGCCAAGTTAGCACAGTGGAGAGGTAGGTAGCCCCACCACCACCACCAAAAGAATTAATGCAGACTGTAAAGCAAAGGGAGTGGGATGATCAAGGTAGAGGAGAGCAGTCCCAGCAAAACAGACCTCAACAGGAGATGGACAGAGACACACTCAAAGTGCAGCCGTCTACATGCTTCACGGCCCAATGGAAAGCCAGGAATAGAAACATAAAGCAACTTGGGAGGTGGGGGTGGGGAGGAAGACCTGAAGATGTAGCATGGTGGTACAATGGTTGCACACACACGCGCTGGGGGAGGGGGAATCTGTTTCTTTAACATTCTGAGTTCAGGAAGAATGTCTGAGCAGCTGCATAATTCCAGTGTCACCCTGGCCAGAATCTCTGGCTTCCTCTGTCTCCCTATTTGGAAACTGCTACCACGCGGTACAGCGATCTCCGTGGCCTAAGGCAGTTCACCCGGGCAGTGAAGACTCTCCACAGCCCAGGGCAGAGTGCAGGAAGAGGCCCTGCAGCAGCCTCCGTCTATAGGACAGCCCCGTTCTGGCCCGGGGCGTACCACGCAATGGAAACATGCATGATTTGCCTGGCCGTGTGCACTCACGCTGCAGTCTCAAGACTGATGGGCAGTTACCTTCCATAGCTGATTGTAGACAACAGAAAGCTTAAACACTACTGCATGGTAAATGACTTTTTTCACCCTTTAAGTTATCTTTCCTAAATTTGTTTCTTTATCAGCTTTGAGACTTTATAAACACTTCAAAACACTTATTACAGTATCATGAATAAAAAGTTCAATACAAATTCCTCTTCACAAATTCCAATGGGAGAGCCCTCTTTCTTTCTTCCATTATTATGTAGCTAAGGCCTGAGGGAAGCCAGACACAGAGGCCAATGACTTCAAGCTGGTCCCCTCCATCTTTTGTTCCAAGTCCCCACAATGACCCCACACTGACCAACCATCCATTTCTCTCCTTTAACATGGAAACATGTAGGAAAGTTCACCCTTCATGTCCACATATAACTCGGAAGCCTCCACCTGCTCCTTCTACTTCAGGCCTTACCTCCCAACTGGGACTTAGACGGCTCACACATCTGTTACTTCCTCTGTGACCATGCACACTTCATATACCCCAACCCCAACACATACTTGTTCATCTTTCATCTTGCTAACTGGAGCCCCTGTCTAACCTCAAGGTCTATAGAATACTCAGTGTGATAATTCTGGAAATGCTTCCTTGTGCCTATGGAAACAGCATCCACGATGTGTGGAGAACAGCTCTTCATGCCCTCAGGTAGCTGACCCTCAAAGGCTGTGTACAATGTCACCACTTACAAGTCCTGGTCTCACTAGGCCTCAAAGGGCTGCTCCCTCCACCTCTACACCCCAGACCTCCCTGCATCCTCCAGGGGGGTGTCTATGCTGCCCACAGAATCCTGCTGAAAGGATTTCTAAAACACCGAGACAAAATCCCTGAGCCAGCTTACATGGGTCATCAACAGAACTGGCTCTCCCACAGTAATGATTTCTTGAGGAGAAGGCTGCTGTCCTCCTGGATTTCCAAAGCTCAGCACTATAGCAGCAGCCAGGTAAATGGCTGGCATGAGCTCTCAGGGCTCACACCCCAACACCAAAATAAAAAGCACGAGGCTAAACATACAGAACTAAGCACAACTCAGCTCATGTCCATGTCCATGTTAGCAGCTACACTGCCTGCGAGCAACATGCTCCTAGACAGTTTGCTGTCTGCTACTGTATTAAAGCAAAAAGACGACTGTGAAAAGATACTAAAAATAAACTAGAAGCCCGAGAAGACTGCAGACATCAGCAATGGCGGCACTGAAGGCCGCAGGTCAGGACACCAAATCCCTGAGACCACAAAGCAGCAATCAAAGTCTGCAAGGAACCTACTAACACCTTAGATCTAACTACCAACATTTTAATTTTAATTATTTTTTAAATGGGCCATTGACATGGCAAGGAACTTTCCCTGAAGAGTAATGACTTAAGCTCGATCCCAGGAACCCACAGAGGAAGGAGAGAGCAGACTCCACAAAGCTGTATTCTGATCTCTACATGTGATCTATACCACATTCATGCCACAGATCATAAACACATCAGACATACAACAATGAGCTTAAATTAAAAGGTTTGAGGAACAAGCTGAGGGACTCAATCAGAATATCTCACACTGGGATCCCACAACATGACTCAGCTCCTTCAATTGACCAGGACATAACAAGAGAAGAAAAGAGGGGAAAAGAGACGAGGGAAATAACCAGAAGTATACAAGTAAAAACTATTGACCGGTGGCTGAAGAGTTGCTGGTTCAGCCAATGAAAGCACTGGCTGTTTTTGCAAAGAACCGGGTTCAGTTCTAAGCACCCATGGCAGCTTCTACCTACTTACCTGTGACTCTGTGGGCATCAGGCATGCACATGGTAGACACAGTACAAATGCGTCTCAATGACATATGATTATAAAAATAAAAAAGCTTTTAAAAAAGTCTTAGCCCAAGATCAGACCTAAAGCGCCCCACGTCTCGAGTTTATTTCCAGACAGCAGGATGAGCGGGAGCGTAACAATGTTAGAATGCATGAGCCCTGGGTTCAGTTCCAGGGAGGGAAGATAGACAATAAGAAAATACAGGACAAAGGAGGAAGAGGAATGGAGACCACCTAACTGGGCAGCGCTGAGTCATGTCTCCTGTTTGTTACTGAAATATTCCGTGTATCCTGCTCCAAAGTTCTTCTAGCTCATATAAAGATCACTTGACCAAAGCCAGTGATAATTATCACTGGTTTTTTACTGATCCTAAAACCAGTCCAATTTTTAGCTTCAGTTAAAACCATGCTCTCCTAAATATAAAATATATAAAAGTATTGATGCATTTACACATACACTAACACATGTGCACATGCACATCGTGAATCCAAAGGATATGTGCTTCAAACACTAGTTAGTTTCTCTGCATTCAAGGGAACAATTTCTTTCCGGATTTAAAGATACCCAAGAGGAAAGGCAGGCAGGCCAGTGAAGGCCACGGCACTTCTTCCTGATGATTTTCAATAATATTCACTGTGGCGTTCTTACACAGACATCTGCCATCAGCAAGTGGCAGCTGACTACTAGACAGGCTGAGGAGACAGCTGTCCCCTAGACCTGTGGAGAGAGTGAGGCCTGGATCGTGGCCACGATCGTGCCAAGGAATCCTGCAGGCGGCAGCACTGTGAGCTTGTGTCCCTCCATTCTTTCCTGAAACATCAGTGCCTGAGTGGGAAGTGGAAGCATGTGGATGATTAAAGTCAAATTCTCTAATTTTAAGGACAACTCAGGAGCGGAGGAATAAAGTAATTCAGTTTTTTGTTTGTTTGCTTGGCTTTGGTTTTTTGAGACAGGGTTTCTCTGTGTAGTCCTGGCTGGCCTTGAACTCACAGAGACCCACCTTGTCTCTGCCTCTACCACCTGGTAGCAATCCAGGTTTTTAATAATCAACTCATTTAAAAAAAAAAAAAAACACAAAGCTATAGTCCTTCCTTCTCGGTGTACCCAACAGGGAAAGGTAGCATATGTTAGTATCCACCCAGCATCCGAAAAGACCTCTGCTCATAATTTGCTAGCAAAAAATAAAAAAATAAAAAAATAAATCTTTCCTTCATCTGTAAAGCCCAGTCGTGTGCCTGGCAAAGCTGACTGTCCAGTTAGTGTGGGTTAGCTTTTTAAATTTAAAATAGACTTAAGAATTAGAACGGAAACATTAATTCATCTACTAGGACACTATCTCACAGCCATATCATTCCTTCCTGAAACAAATCTGAAACACAGACTGATATGCGGTCACACCCCTTGTGTGCCAGGAATTTTCTGGCCGCTTTATTCCTTCAACATATTGGCCTTCATACTGACCCTTGAGATAGATCGGTGCGACTGTTTCTCAGGATCTATGAAATACTGGTCCTAGCACCAGTGACACATGGGCACTCAAACCTCTTCTATAAAGTGCTGTCACACTTTCTGAGAATCCAAGGACCTATCCTTTACTTAAGCCATGTGGATTGCTCAAAATACCTAATGCAATAGCAATGCTATGTAAACAGTTACATCACAACGCATAAAAGTGTCCATGTTCCTCCTGCTCCATGCATGGTATCTAGGGGCACACACCCAGAAGGACTGCAATGTGTAGACAGGTGAGGCCCTCCCAGATGACACTGTGGCCTTCACCAAAGGCCTACATTCCTGAAATTGGAGCTGATTTTGTACGGTAGCTTATGTGGTCACAGGGTTAGGAGATCCTCAAATCAGTTTACTGGGGAAAACTATCAACATAGAATCAACAAGGGAATTCATCAGAAAAATATAATTTCACTGAGATTTATAAAAGCAGACCGATTATGAATTGAACTTAACATTATAATCTGTATAACTGAATTAAAAATAAAATTACTAAGGACTTCTCAAACACTGTTAGTGCATAGTAATAGCTCTAGTTCCTGATTAATTCTAGTCTGAAGAGCTACCGACACTGACCACCTTGTTACTGTGCACATGCTTTAGTCAGAGGAATAATAGGAGGCACATAAGAGCTTGACAGCAACTTACTCTAAGAAAATGTATGAAACCCACAGGCTACACAAACAGAACCTTCGTTTGCCAAGAGAGAACCACAGGCTTTCCAACTAATCTTTAAGAATGCACAGTGCCACCTGTAAGAGTTGTCTGATTCCTCAAAAATGCTGACTGAGTCAAAGCTACAAGAACCGAAAAGGTGACATGGGAAGACTCTGCCAGTGACACACCTGCTTTGTATGAGGACCTGAGTTCAGTTCCTAGAGCCTATGTCAGAGCTGGCTGTGGTGGGATTACATTCCTGTAATCCCAGTCATGGGAAGTGGCTCACAGAGTGTCCCTGGCAGTCAGCACAGCCCTGTGAGTCCCAGATCCCAGTACGAGAAACATGACAAAAATGATGAAGCCAGCTGGTGAGAAAGGATGCAGAGGTTGCCCTCGAACCAGCTAGGCCAGCCTACTGTGAAAGAGACTCTCAGATGAGGTAGACTGTGTTCCTGAGGAAGACTATGAGGAACTGAAGGAAACAAGAAAGCACCAAGGAGAAGAAGCAAAAGAAAAGGTCAATGGAAGTCAATGAGAGACAGCCTGTACTTCTGGGGCTCATCACACCAAAATCTCTCCAAATTAAGACACAAAACAGATCCTGTTGAGTGTTTACCAGGTGTGTAATAATAACTGGGCCCTTTAAAGGCTGTTGGAATGGAGCCTGTGAAGGCTGGCCTGGGGCCTCCTCCCTCACTGTGGTTTATGTGTTAAAGGTACATGAGACAGAGGGCATGGCATACACCTTCAATCTCAGCATCCAAGAGGCAGAGTCAGGGGAGCTCTGCTGACTTAGAGGCCATGCTACACAATGAGTTTGAAAGCAGCCAGGGCATAAGGAGGAGGAGGGGGAAGGGGAGAGAAGGGGAGGGGAGGGGGAGGAGGAGGAGGAGGAGGGGGGGAGGGACGGTCAGAGGGAGGTGAGAGGGGGTTTTAAAAAAAAAAAATCACACTGGAGACCTTGGATCCAGGCACCCTCATCTTTACTGTTCTGTGGAAGCTAGGCTGTATATCACTTCTAAGAATTAACAGAAAATCTTGCTTGCTTAAAGATTGTTCTCTCCCCCCCCCCCCCCCCCCCCCCGTGTGTGTGTGTGTGTGTGTGTGTGTGTGTATGTGCGTGTGTGTGTTCATATTCTAAAGATTCCTATAATTAAAAGAACTAAATTTCCAGCAATGTGAGATTTACCATGAATTTACATTTAATTAAATATGAGAATCACTGTTGTGAAGCAAGGACGTATCCAACATACTTGGCAACTAGTAAAATCCTGGGGTCCCTGCTACATCAGAACTGCCAGGATTCCTGTCCTATGGGCAGGGAATTTAACGAGTTACTTCAAAAGCTAGCGTAGCCTACAGTGGTTCCCAAGGAGGGTCCTCACTGGGGACTTTTACAGATAGGAACATTATTGGGTCATGCCCCAAATTACTGAATCAGAACCTCCAAGAGTGGATGCCCAACAATCTGCGCTCTAAACACCAGATCGGGAAGCAAATGGGAAGGCTGTCACTGATGGCCTCTAGGCTTGACCATCTGCCCAACTCTGGAGCACAATGTGTCTCCACAGTATAAATAGCAATGAAAGAGACAGGGAACCCATTAGATTAAAACACAGCTGCAGCCAATCCCAAGTCCAGGCACTGCTTCGGTGTGGCATCCCAGTGTTACAGTAACAGATTACTGTACCGTATTACAAGACTAGGAGGCACCAGTTAGCTGTGTATAGGAGTGGCTCTCAAACTTAGATGCACATCCTGATTTCTAGTAAAGTTAAATACTGACACCAAAGACCTCCACAGACAACAACTGGGACAGTAAATACCCTGCACAATTCTGATGTGGCTGGCACTTTCTCGCTTCCTCCCTGCATTTCATGAGTCCTCACTGTCACCTATCAAACAGCCTCTCTACCCGCTACTGCTTTCACCAAATGAACTCAGAGAATAAACACAGTCCTCACCTCATACTCCAAGGTTTGGGGGAAATGAGTCTGCAAATGAGCTAGTTCTGTTGTCCCCTTTAGTATGTGTGGTGGTTGTGGTGGTGGGGACCACAGGCCACACTAGGAAATCCCAGCCACAGCACTGTTGTAGGCATTTATGAATGTGTGTCAACTGAAACACAATACATACACAGCTTGTTACTCTACATAAGAACTGTCTTTCACCAAAATGACTGATAAGGAAGAACTTTTACTGTGTTCCTTACTTTTCTGTGTGTGGTGTTGTGTCTACATATATGCTTGTCTGTTTTGTCTGGTAGCCATGGAAGCCAGCAGAAAGAGGGCAATGGGTCCCCAGGAGTTTGAGTTACAGCCTCGAAGAGGATGCTAGAATCCTGAAACTGGATCTCCTGAATCTGCCACCGATTTGCCTCTCAATTGAGTGTCCTTTTCAAACTTTAGCATACTAAAATGAGCACTTTAAATTCAAATGAAAACTGCTACATGTACTGAAAAGAAAAACTGGGGAACTACCAATTTTCTCGCATCAGAATGTAAGTATCAGGAGAAGAAAAAGGTTATAAAATACATGAGCTTTGAGAACTCTGAACCTCTTCCTAGGCTCCAGACAACAATGACCCGAAAGTCTACTCTCCCCATTTTTCTGAACAGATCCAACACTCTACAAAGCACATGCTCATGGAAGGCCTGGGAGACACTCTAGCCTAGACCATACTCTACCTAACCTTTCTGAAGGAAATTAAGTGTTCAAGTAGGCATTACTATGTTTCTCCTCAATCTCTGATTGGATTTCCCTTTTAATCTTCATTCTAAAAAGAAATAAAATCTTTTGAAAATGCTTAACATGGCTGGGCAGTGGTGGTGCATACCTTTAATCCCAGCACTTGGGAAGCAGAGGCAGGCAGATTTCTGAGTTCAAGGCCAGCAGGTCTACAGAGTGAGTTCCAGGACAGCCAGAGCTACACAGAGAAACCCTGTCTTGAAAAAAATAAAAATAAAAATAAAAATAAAAATAAAAATAAAAATAAAAATGAAGAAGAAGGAGGAGGAGGAGGAGGAGGAGGAGGAGGGGGAGGAGGAGGAGGAGGAGGAGGAGGAGGAGGAGGAGAAGTTGTTAAACATAGAAATACAGTATTATCAAATTGTAATCCAGTAGTTAGATTTACAATTACACTCCAAAATGTAAAGAGGATAACTACTACTGTGACAATAAAGGTCACAAATGCTGATGTGAAATCATTAAATTATCTTCTAAACAACTATAGATAAGAAAAATCCACAATGGCTTAAGGAATTAGGATAGCAGCCCATAGAGATGCAATACTGTGAATTATGAACCCAGATTCTGCTAAATGTTGCTACTTTAGAGCAATGTCATACAATAGATTAGGTTTCATTTTATAGACTTTTGGAGAAACATGTTAATACATCATACAGTTGATACATGTTCAGAATTCCAAGTGGCTTTTGCCTTAAAGTCTGAAAAGCCTGACTGAGATTACACATTTCTTTGAGATGGTGTCTATCTGAGACACTTTTGCAGACTGAAGCGGATGACACTTTGACATGTGTGTCCATTACAAGGCATCAATATTTCAGACATTATTTATAGAACATATTACAGATATTTCTCAACAACCCCACAGGTGGATCTAACAACACTTTAAAAGAAATGCTCACAGAACAGAAGAGAGAGATGGGATCTCCCAGAGATAGACTACATAGTGCTTCATTAACTTTAAATCTTTGAATGCTAATGAACAAAACCTGCTGAGAGACCCTGGCTTATGGCAAACCTACTACACTGAACCAGCCTATTTATCCTAAGCATGTCCTAACTTCAGAATGGAAGGAGAGAAGTGTGTCACACTAGGGAAGAGGTTTTGTACTTGTTTCCATAGGAAAAGAAAAGCTTTGACATGGGGATTTGACAGGTGAAGACTCCCTGAAGATCCTGGCTGCAGACATGATAGAAATCAAGAACAAAACAGGCACCTTGTATTGTTGATCCCTTTACATAGGAACAGCTCCGAGAACGCCTGAGACATTAAAATGTCTCCAGCCAGACTTCTTCTATATATAGCCAATACATTATGTTGGCCACAGCATCCTCGGGACTTATGCCATCCTTTCAATTGGCATAGATAAAAGATTATATTACAGTTTGGTTATACATCCAGACTAACTTATAAAGAAAGACAGAAGCCTTACCTGCTTAAGCAGAGAACAGAAAATCATCTTAATAATTGATCTGTGCACACTATCCATGTTATTGTAGAAATGTATGTTACTTGGTAAAAGTTTCAAAGTTTATAGACACCAATGAATTTGAAGAGACCTAAACAAGACCCACCTTGGGGATGGTGAAAGGATGCTGAGATGCTGCTCGATCCTTCCTAAGGCTGCTGCAATGCTGCCTCCTCAAACTCTGCTCCTAGGGCAATTTCTAAATTACATTATCCAGCATCATAGACTGTTCCAGTCAGGATTTCATTTAAGCCCTGAACTTTCTGAGCATGCAAAGACTCCACAGCAAATGTTACAGCTAGCTTTCTTAAGACTACGCAATATGTCAATTTTCTTAGGACCTCCAACCCCCTCTCCCCAACAGCATGGCACAATTCTAAGAGTGCAATGTCCATATTCCCAAGAGCTGAGATCGATGGGTTTTGGTCACTCAATGGATGAAGGATATTTGTGATCGTTTAAGGGGGGTGGTTACAAGTTGTAAAGGTCTTGGCCAGGGATGATACAAAATAAGGAATTGGATTCAGGGATTTCTTTTTCTTTCCTCTATCCTTCTTTCTTTCCTATCTAGTATTAGGAAGAAAGGGGGAAGAAGAGATGAAGAGAAAAAAGGGGAGATATAGGGATGATAGGGAAAAAGGGTAGATTACTGAATCTATTTTTAGACCAAAGAACATTAACCAGCCATATATTTTTACACTTGGTATGGACTTTGTATATTGATACAGATTAATGTTATATGTTGTTACAGCATTCTATGTATGTTTCAACTCTTGCTTAAAGTATTGTATCTAGGTAATTTCTTAAAATTCAATGTCATGCTCTAGTCCTTTTGAAAGCTGCCATTACATGGTGTAGGATAATTTAAAAATGCAAGTTAGTAGTTAATTAAACTTATGGTCATGATAGGTACTAGCTTAATTAATTACAGAAATACGCTTCCCAGGTTGAACTAAGAGTAAATAGCAAGAAACAAAAACAATTCAGATCTGCTAGAGATAGACAGATGGTCTTCAAAAACCACAGAGACCTACAGATTTAAAGATGTTTTAGTAGTGAGGCCTTTTTTGACAATGAGTCAGGTCTGTTCCTGGCAGAACCGCATTCTACTGCAAAGAGGATGATGAGCACTGATGAACCTCCTTGTGGAGTTTGCTTCAAAAGTGGAAAGAAAATGTCTTTGCTTCAACTGCTGACAGAATGTTGTCCAAACTGGACAAATAAGACACAGACAGGTAAGTTGACTCCTGAACCTTGCAGGGAAAAGGTAGACAAGCCCTTCAATATTCCTGCTTCACAGAAAAGCCTGTCAGATATTCTGGGCAAGAAGGCCGAAGACAGAAGCTCCAATGTTGCAGAGGAACCTTGGCCAGTGTGCAGGCGGCCGGCCTCTTGGTCACCTTAAGGCCTGGAAGCTGCTTGCCTGCACTTCCTGCATACTCAGGTAAGATTTACTCCCTCTCAGGTCTCTCTCTGATGGGCTGAAGACTCGAGAGTCATAGCCTTACTAAAAGCTAATGTTGTTTAGGATTTGAGAAAATGTTTTGAAATCTAAGAAGATATTTTTAGGTTGGCAATTCAAGTTATGATAGAAATTGATTTAGGTACAGAATCCTGAACCCATCAGGATAGGCTGAATAATAGAATACTTATTCCAAGTTTGCCAAATCCATATGGACTGGACATTGCGAATTTAACCTTATCTGATAGCTTTCCTAAGTGTTATTATTGTTTATAGTTTATTATTGTAAGAGAAAGAGCCTTTTACTGAACTAAAACAAAAGGGAGAAATTGAGGAGAGACTGCCTGATGTACTGTGTGGAAGCATCACCTGACAATGCAAAGCTGACGACCTATTAGCAGGCAGGGGATAGGAGGTGGGAGAGAGTCAGAGGTGGGAAGACATTTGCCTCAACTCTGAGGAAGATGGTTGCATGAGATTGAAACAAGGTAATCAGCCATGTGGCACTCACAGAACACAATGAACAGGTTAATTAAGTTACAAGCTAGTCAGGAAACACGTTCAAGCTTGTGGCCTAGACATTTATTCATAAATAATAAGTCTTAGAGTCATGATTTCAGGAACTGGGCATTGGTGGAAAAGCCCACGATTACAGTTAAGAATCTGAGGGTAGCCTGAGCTACCTAGTAAGTTCCAGACCTGCCCAAGCTATATTGTGAGATCCTGGCAGTGATGTGCATTCATGCCAAGTATTTCTTACTTTCCTAGCTGCTGAAGAAGAAAGCACAGGCTCAAGTCACTGCAAGCCACCTGACTCTACAGTAATTAAGACGACGTATCCATGCTAGATGACATCCTAACATCCTCTAAACACAGCTTCTATGTTCTTCAGGGTTTCTTCAAAACTCTCAGAAATAACAACTCCTAGAACGCAGAACCAACTGACTGCCCTAAAGGAACACACCCCATTACTAACCTGATGGGACAGCTTACATGACACTGACCTCACGAGGGCAGGACACAGAGGACAGCAGCCTCTCCACACCTGTCTTGCCACACCTGTGTCTCACACAACTGCCTCCTTCACCAGCCTAGTGCCAGGGACTTGCTTACCCACTGTCTAGGAATGGCCCTCACTTCCCCTTAACATAACTCAGGTTTTTCTCCTCACAACCACAAACATGCTCCTCCTCACTACCACAGAGTCTCCAGCAACGGTTCAAAACTCACACCTGGCAAGCAGGAACAGAAAAGTAGATTCAAAATTCAATTATAACCCAAAGTTGACTGGCCACTGGTATATGCAGACCTGCCTTCCAGTAGTTAATAGACTCTTTGGTGACTATCTAAAGCTAAGCACTTACTGGCAATGACCTCAAATGTAAACACAGATGAAAGGAGCATGTCTCCTTAGGTCAATCTCCTCTAAAGCTGAACGAGGAGCAACTTGTACAGTTCTCCTTGTGACAAATGCAAGCAGTGGCAGGGAGCGAAATAGACCCACAGTGCTTGCAGCACAGGATGCGGCACAGGCTGAGGTGGCTTCTGGGAGCCCTCAGTGACAGGAGGGGCATGCTGCTGCAGGCCTTACTTCAGAAGTATAATTCACTCTATGTTGCATAGAAGAATGTATTTTTTCAGAGTTAAACTGCCCTAGTTCTGACTGTGATAGTCTATATAACATAACTATTTTCTTCTGAAACGTGAACAGCCATTTGCCACACATGACATCTCCATTTGAAAACTACTGATAATGAATAGGTATAGAGAAAGAGGCATTTTGATTTTTTTTTTTTTGCTTTGTTTAAGAAAGTACAATTAAAACACCTGTACACACACCCCAAGCTTACCTAAACAAGGCTTAGACTTCCAGCTGTCTCAACCACCAAATGACTGACCCACTGTTAGGATGGTGCAACGGAGCTAGGGTGGGAGTTGGGGTTCAGCGAGTGAGAGTGCTTGCTGCTTGTTTGGAGGACCTGAGCTCAGTTCCCAGTACCGACATCAGCTAAGTCACAATAGCCTGAAAACTGTAGCTCCAGGGAGTCTGATGCCCTCTTCTGGCCCCCATGGGTGTTCATAAATAAAAAACAAAAATAAATACTTTTAAAATTTTGATAGTCCTACTTCTTTTTAATCTGGGGAGGGGGATGTAGGGAGAAAGAAAGGCCTTCTTTAGTTAGTGGAACTCTAGAGTTCTGACGTGCAGTACCACGCAGAGAGTAGATTGCCCTCCACTTACACTAACAGAACTGATCCTTGCTGACACTACATCTCCTCTCACCAATAAACACCCTCAATCCTCAAAGCCTTCCGAGAGACACTTCAATCAACACCATCTCTCTATTCCATCACGAAGATGCATGGCTGGAAAGCATCTCATTTGCTGCTCTACCATCACCTCTCCTGATTACTGGGGCTCCACAGTAGCAGGCAAGGCTCTACTCAGCATTGATAGGAACCTTGAGACACTCCCATGCTCTTACCATGGGTTGTACCTGCTGCAGTGACCTGAAGTTAACATAACACACAGATAAAGACAAATGTATAGCTTAAGAACACATTTAAAGCCTTGTTGTGTTACTTACCTCAACTCTTAGTTGTTGGGAACAATAACCAAGACCCAGTGTCTGCTTCTATCACCCCGCCTTCTAATCTGTTGCTATCATGTGTGAGTGCATCTCCATCCACATTGGCCAGGCTGGTGCACAGATCAGCAATGCCTACTGGGAGCTCTACTGCCTGGAACAAGGCGTCCAGCCTGATGGCCAGATGCCGAGTGGCAAGACCATTGAAGGAGGAAATGACTCCTTCAACACCTTCTTCAGTGAGACAGGAGCTGGCAAGCATGTGCCCCGGGTAGTATTCGTAGACCTGGAACCCACAGTTATTGAAGTTCGTACTGGCACCTACCACCAGCTCTCCCACCCTGAGCAAGGCAAGGAAAATGCTGCCAATAACTATGGCCGTGGCCACTACACCATTGTATAGTAGTGTACACCATTATATCTCCATGGCATGGAGATCATTGGCCTTGTCTTATACAGAACTCTCATGCTGGCTGACCAGTGCAGGGATCTCCAGGGCTTTTTGGTCTTCCACAGCTTTAGCGGGGGAACTGGCTCTGGGTTCACATCCCTGCTGATGGAGCGGCTTTCTGTTGATTACGGAAAGAAGTTCAAGCTGGAATTCTCCATTTACCCAGCCCCCAGGTTTCCACTGCTGTTGTTGAGCCCTACAATTCCATCCTCAGCACCCATACCTCCCTGGAGCACTCTGACTGTGCCTTCATGGTAGACAATGGGGCCATCTATGACATCTGTCGTAGAAACCTCAGCATCGAGCACCCAACCTACACTAACCTTAACCGCCTTATTAGACAGATTGTGTCTTCCATCACTGCTTCCCTCAGATTTGATGGGGCCCTGAATGTTGATCTGAGAGAATTTTAGACCAACCTGGTACCCTACCCTAGTATCCACTTCTCATTGGCCACTTATGACCCTGTCATTTCTGCTGAGGAAGCCTACCATGAGCAGCTTTCTGTAGCAGAGATCACCAATGCCTGCTTTGAGCCAGCCAACCAGATGGTGAAATGTGACCCTCGCCATGGTAAATACATGGCTGGCTGCCTGCTGTACTGTGATGATGTGGTCATTGTCACCATCAAGACCAAGCGCAGCATCCAGTTTGTGGACTGGTGGGTGCCCCACTGGCTTCAAGGTTGTTATTAATTACCAGCCTCCCACTGTGGAACCTGGTGGTGATCTGGCCAAGGTCCAGAGAGCTGTGTGCATGTTGAGCAACACCATGGCCATTGCTGAGGCCTGGGTTCATCTAGATCACAAGTTTGATCTGATGTATGTCAAGCATGCCTTTGTGCACTGGTATGTGGGTGAGGGCATGGAGTTCTCTGAGGCCCTTGAGGGCATGGCTGCCCTAGAGAAGGATTATGAGGAGGCTGGTGTGGATTCTGTGGAAGGCGAGGGTGAGAAAGAAGGAGAGGACTGCAATTCCTCTAGCCCCAGTATCATGTCAAACGCAAGCTCTAGCATTAACTGCAGGCATTGATGCTTCTGTGCTGTTTCCATTCTGTGATCATGCCTTCTCCTTGTGTACCTCTAAATTTTCCATGATGTCTCAAAGTAAAAGCTTAAAGAAAAGGAAAGGAAAGGAAAGGAAAGGAAAGGAAAGGAAAGGAAAGGAAAGGAAAGGAAAGGAAAGAAAAGAAAAGAAGAGGAGAGGAGAGGAGAAAGAAAACGTTCAAAATACCTGATATTTTCTTCAGGTATCTGGGGCACACTGAAAGCCATAAACTACACCACAAAAGCAAAGTCTGAAATGCACCCATTGCTTTCTGCTGCAGACTTCTAATGATGCATCCTACTACAGGGCCCGGAGTCAGCTGTGTCATTGAGATTACTAGTGAAACCCTCGATAGAGAGGAAGGCTTTTTCCAGCTGTGATAATGGAGGTGTTAGGAGCATGGAGGGAGGGCGTGGTCATGCAAACTGCTGACTGGCCAGGTCTTAAAGGTGAAGCTGCGTCAGAACCCCCTTGCCCAGCAAAGGGACAGACAGAAGGCCTGCCCCACCCAACTCTGCTACACTAGAGACTGGAGGACCATGTTCTCCACCATAAAACCCTGTCTTTCCTGACATCTCGATAATCTGATGAAATAGCCCTCTCCTTCATTCCATCTCGTTCTGCAGATAAGAGGGAGAAATGAGGAGAAAGTTTGCCGAGGCATCTGAGAAGCAGGAAACACTCTGTACTGCATATACCAAGAACCCAAAACAGCTACAGGAAGGCCACTGGGCGCAAAACAACAAAAAACTACAAACTTGGGCTGAAGAGATGGTTCAGCGGTTAAGAGCACTGACTGCTCTTCCAGAGGTCCTGAGTTCAAATCCCAGCTCACAACCATTTGTAATGAGACCTGATACTCTCTTCTGGTGTGTCTGAAGACTTCTACAGTATATTTATATATAATAAATAAATAAATCTTAAAGCAAAACAAAACAAGACTACAAACTCACAGCTCTCAAAAGGTTTTCCCTAATGCACAATGGGAAACTAAGATGCAAACCACCTTTGAATGGGCATACTTAAATTCTTCGTTTGGTAAGGGCTTACAAATAGAGATTGTTTTTAAATGAAGGGAAAAACAGACTGTTGGGCAGACAGACCCTCACTGCTGTATGCTAGCTATCCACCTGTCTACAGGAGAAGACAAGAGTGCCTAGGCCTCCCTTAGGAGGAGCAATGGGAATGTGGGGTTCATGGAGCCTCAAGACCAGCAGCACAGAAACCTGCAAGTGTGCAAGAGGACCTCTTCCGCATGCTCCTGAACAATGCAGCAGGCCCTTCAGGGTCACAAGCCACTAGAGTCATGGACACTGTTGGGCCACTGGGAAGTATGTGTTAAAATATACACACAGCCGAGCTAAGGGAGGGTCTAACTTGTTCAAGCCCATCAAGGAGGAATGTAGAAAAAGAATACAAGTTTCTAAAAGAATGCTGCTCTGTACCCAGCCATTCCATTTGGGGACGACAAACCCTGTTGGCCCACAGGCGGGCTTGAATGCACACCTATACATCACACACACACACACACATACACACACAAAGAATATGAAAAAGCCAGTTTGAACTGCCTCCAGCAAGTTACTGTGAGCCATATCAAAAACTGCCACAAAATCTTAATGCCTGACAGCAAATGTTTTATTTTTTAGCATTAAAAAATCAGATTGATATGCACCAGAAAGGTAAAAAGATACTTCCAATAATTAAACTAGCAACAATATTCAAAATGTTTACCATCTTTCTGTTTTGTGCCAGACACTGACCTCAGAACTAGAGATAAAATAACCACAAAACAAAGTCCTTTCTCCCACAAAGCTGATTTCCTAATGGGGAGGTACATGCAACACCAAAACCCTAATAGGCAGGTCTGTACAAGCCATACAGCGCCCAGCCTGGGGAGAACCAAAGCAGAAAAGCAGAGAGGCCTGTGGAGGACGGCGGCGTAGTGCAGGGCAGGGCAGACCGGCCTCTAGGGCTCTGAACTTCACACAACAAGATAAACAAACAAAATGTTGTTGTTGTTGTTGCTGGAGTTTCTAGTCAAGCTGCCAGGAAGAACAGAATATTTATTTGGGGGGGAGGGGTTACAGAAGGCAAAGCTCTGCAGAAGGAGTGATGGTCCAGAGCATGATTTTGTGTGAGCTTCAGAACCCTTTGAGGCATCTTCTTTGTAATCCAGGCAGGACCTGGACAGGCAGGGAGGGGAGAGTCCCAGCTACAGGTACATTAGACACTCAATGCCACCACACCGAAGATACACAGCAAAGAACAGTGGGGACATGAAAGGCTCCAAAGCCAAGACCAAAACACAGGCCAACACACAGAGGAAGGGAGAGAAGAGAAACCAGAGTGGAGAGTAAGTAGTGACCAGCAAGGTCCCAGGAGAGCCAGGAGGCCAGAGATGAAAGCAAGAAGCCACAGGAGAGGATGCTTGCCCAGTCAAATGCTTCTGACAGGTCAATCAGAAAGAATGATATCTGCAGGGAAGGGCAGGGCCTCCTCTCTCTGAGCATCTGATCTCGGCTTGTGTGGACTCCAGGGAGGAAGCACACAAAGCAGAGAGTAAAGTCCTAGCTGGCTTGGAGGTAGTGGGCAAAGGACACTGGAAAAATGCATGCAGGGGACTCACTGTGCCACAAGGTGACTGTGGTTAACAATAGACTGCGAAGGAAAACTGCTAAAAGTGGATCAGAAGTATTCCAACCACAAAAATCACGTGAGCAATGCACACCATAATTAGCTGGATTCAGTCACCCCTAATGTCTACATACTTCAGAGCATCCTGCTATACAGGATAACACTTACAATTTTACCTGCCAATTTAAACAGAAGAGGCACAAAAACCACATGGAGAGAACTGTTTCAGCAAGTTCCGAAATAAATGTCTTATCTAGTGGGGTAAACTCAAGTAGTAAGGGGCCATAGAGGAAGAAAGACAAGACAGCAGGTAAGAAGAGTACCAGCGTGTTCTGATGCCCACAGAAACAACAGAAAGAGAAAGGGGAAAGGCAGGTATGTGAGTGCCATGGGGGGTGGGGGGCTCCTCTGAGCCACTATAGAGGGCAGGACAGCCTGTGTGTCTATGGGCTGCAGCATCTCACACCTCCTTGGAGATGAAAGGGGTGAGAGGGGACTGAGGGGGGTGGGCAGAGATGGGGATAAAGGTTTAGGATGTGGACACTGAAGGGTGAGTGGGGTAAGGATTATCTTTAGTTAGTGATTAGAAGTGAAAAGACCACCAGGCCTCTGGCCTCCTCCTGCCTGCTCTGAGAGGGTAGGAGCTCCTGGTTTAGGAGTGGGTTTCTAAGGGGATGGAGCATCTGAGAGGATTTCCAGAGATTATAAAGATGTACTGAGTCCAGTTACTTAAGGAGGAAGGAAATGCAGAGAGCTGGGCACAGGCACTCCCACTCCCTACATCACGGGACAGACATAGGTATGCCAAGCCCCTAATCTGCTACACTACTGACCTGCTACACTACTGACCAGCTACACTACTGACCTGCCACACAGTGTTTTGAAGGATTACGCATTAAGGAAAGAAGGGACTTCAACTGTTCTAGAGTGTTTGGAGCAACTTCTCTGCATATAGACGATCTGTTTGCATACACCACGGTCACTTTCCCCGAGTCCCTCCCTAGTGAACACTTTCAGAGAGTAAGTTTCTGAGAACATTTTCCAGTAGTGGCTTGCTTCCCTGAGGACTGCTTGTGCTGCCAGTTCCAATGGAGTCAGGCTGCTCAGTCTTGAGCTAGCCCTGCCAGCTCCCATGGAGTCAAGCTGCTCGGTCTTGAGCTAGCCCTGACACACGAGCTCACCCTGTGGACCCCTTGCTGGTAACAGAGTTTTCCACATGAGCTCACCCTGTGGACCCCTTGCTGGTAACAGAGTTTTCCATCTCCTGCAGAATTAACTGGGGAAATATGAGTGTGTATAAACGGCCTGCTGCTCTCAGCTACACACAAGGATTAGCCTGATTGTTAATGTTTGTATAGTGTAAGGCAAACTGTTTATGAACTTTATTTCCTCAAAATTAAGAAAATGTGTAACTTGCATGCATTGGCAAGATGCCAGGTGAGCAATTGTTTGCCACAAAGGTAAAGACAGACAATGAAGGATGGCAAAAAGGTCTCTAGGAAAAATAGCTGCCACTGAGGCTGACAGTGTCCAAAGGCTGTCCTCTGCAGCAGCAGTGTGCTTACTCCCATGCACATCACATTCACAGACAGATGGTAAATGAGAGTTACTAACACAAGTGCAATGAGGGTCTGTGGTCCTGTGCAGGAAGAGCTAGAATAGTCCTTCATCCACATCATTGTCCTACAGCCCAAGCTACCTCAAAAAGTCCCAGCATTCATGTGTACCTAAAGACACACAGCAAAGCCCAAAGGCCCAGACTTGCTGGTAATCCTCGCTACTTGGGAGGCTGAAGCAGCAAGACTGAAAGTTCAAGGCTCACCTAAGCTCCAAAGTGAGTTCAAGGCCACACCAGGCAACTTAAAGAGAAAAACAGAGAGTAAAAAGCAGATGAGGGAAATGATCCAATCAGTACAAAGCTTGCCTGGCATGTGTGGGGCCCTGACTCAATCCTGCCTGAACACCACACACACATACACACACACACACACACACACACACACACACACACACACTACAAATAGCAACACAAAAGCTAACTGTTTGAGTCTAGAAACCAACTCTATTTGCAGAGAGGAACAAAGTGTTCTGTAGATGTTTCAGGATGCCTTAAATTCCCAGGAAGGAGACTACACAGTATACTAACTAATGCCTGTGTGTTGTCCTGTTGGGAACTGTACCCACAGTGTCTCACCATCATACCAGAGAGCACCATGTTGATGATCTTGCTGGAAATACAAGACATGCTAACAACACAAGGCTCCTGCCAGCTCTCTGCTTGTTCTGTGAAAGCCAGAGAGACCATGCATGAACATCAAACATCTGCAGGAGGCTTCTAATGGCTGCATCTGAACACTTGCCTACTGCATAGTAGCATTAACTACAACTTCTCTTTCATTTCTACTGTATAACTGGCATATTGTTCTGGCTTATTTGAAATTCTGAAAGAGTTCAAATAAGAAAGAGGGTAGAGAGAGTGGGGCCGGCAGAGGTCCTGAGTTCAAGTCCCAGCAGCCATACACATGATGGCTCACGGCCGTCTGTACAGCTACAGTGTATTCATACACATAAAAATAAATAAAAAAGAAAAAGAAATGTGACCCTTCTAAATTACTTGATATCAACATTATGTATTTATAAAGTTTTAAGCAATATAATAACAAACAACTAGAGAGATTTGATACTCTGTTGTCTGAAGCACCTGAGATGCCGAGAAAATACCTTTGCTCACCCTTGGCCTCAATGTGAGTAGCACTCAAGAGCAGGGGAAGCTAGCCCCAACAGGAGAAGCACGCTTCCCGAGTTCAACATCTGGCTGGTCACTGTGCAGGGCTGGGAGGGGGAAGGGGGTACGTAGTCTGAGCTGGTGGGTGGGAGGACAGCATGGAGGACAAAGCCAGAGACCATGAAGGACCCTGGCTAGGAGGATACACACCCACAACAGAGAAGGACGAGGCGGGCTTGGAGCAGAGGTGTGTGTGGGGTGGGGTGGGGGTGGATAAAAGGCAGCTCCTTTGAGAATCAGCAGCCACAGGCTTACCACCACCAGGGTGTCTGGTCAAAATTAACACTTGCCCCCTGTGATGTGCAAAACCGCAGAAGGAGAATTTTATTTAAAGTGGTCCCAGAGGACATACTACACGAACCCTTTAATCAATCTTGGCTTAGCTGTTGTGAGACAACCAAGAATTATGTCAATGTGATGTTATAAGCTCCCAGGATGTACAGCCCATTGGTCAGTAATGATGGGTGCCAAACTAGCCTTCACAAGGCATGGGTTACACTCACAAATGTAGTAGGTAAAAAAGACAGAGGTGGGAATTGGGGAAAGGCCGGTCTGCCTCTAGTGTCTCTAAGCCTCAATTGGTAGTGACTGCAAAGGTAAGAGCTAGAGCTACCAAAGGCATTCACGCATAAAGCACTCAGGACAGTCTCTGGATAAGAGTGGAGCAGGAACTCGTGAGGCTGTGACTTACGGCAATCACAGATATGTGCTGCTCTTCAAGCCAGTGGGCCTTGCTGACAATGTGAAGGAAACAGAACACGTTCAGCTATGTCAGACAAAACAGCCAGGAAAGATGCTCTGTAGGAAAATGACCCAGCTTTCAGCATGTCAAGGCGCACAGTCAGCAGAGGAAGAAGGGATGCATCCTTGGACTAGCCTTGTCTAAATTCTGTTTGAAACCAGACAGATAATATACACAGTAAGGCTGATATCTCAACAGCTCTAGTTTAGGAGATAGCAAGCTGAAGAATTTAGTACTTGGAGAAGATGTCACTATCTAGAAATGACATGTGTGTCCATGATCCCACTCTGAAATACTCTGAGGAAGCATGAGAACAAGATGGAGAATGATGGGCACAGAATTAACTCTGACGAGAATTTGGTGACGTAATACGGTGGTAGCATCTGTGCATCTCTGTAGATTGTACAGTTCAGCTCATGTGCATGTTCAGAACATTTGTAAGAGAGAAACTTCACAATGGAAAGAATGAAATGTGGCTCTGGTGGCTAGAACCCATGGGTGGCTAGCACCCAGAAGGGATCAGTACTTAGAGGTGACAGGCCAAGCAAAGACCTTCTAAATATTCCTGAGGAAACCAGCTCAGAATCCTTACTAGCCTCCATAAAAACACTTTTAGAAAACAAAGACTTAAAGGAATACTCAGATAATCCTCAGAAATAAGAGACAAAGATAATGCCCATCAAAGCTGGAGAAAGTGGCCAGTTCAGTGGTGAGAAGAAATACGTTAGTCTTAGATAAAAGGGTCCAAAGACACTAAACATACACCTAAGAGAGAAAAGAAAACACATCAGAAGAGTAGAAAGAAAGACCCTCAAGGGGGCAAAACACAGTATGTGTGTACACACATACATACATATATGCACAAACATATACATACATATACAGGCATATATATATATATATATACACACACACACACACACACACACACACACACACATTAATGGAAAAGACAAAGACCAAGGATGCTCTGGGAAAGCTTTTACCAAAAATGGTTTTTCTTAACTAGATGAGCTGGAAACAGAAGATAAATGGTTTAAAAACTGGGAAGGGTTAGAAAGAGATGAGGGACATGATCAATGGCACTTACACACATGATGGAAACATCAGAGTCCATTAATATGG
>JADRCD010202662.1:0-17992 GCA_019843815.1 Montemys delectorum | reverse complement strand
AAAAAAAAAACTAAAATAAACTAAAGTTAAACGACTTACCTAAATGAACAGATGGGTTGAGATTAAAACTCAGTCTGACTCCAAAGCCCTGTCTTTTTTCATAGTAGTAAGGATCTCTAAGCCTAGCCCTGCTAGGTTCAGAGCAAAGTCATTCTCATTGTATTCATATATTACATATTTTATAATGTCTTACATCATCCCTAAGCCATACTAACAGATGTCCATAGCAGTTCATTCATTTGTGATAGCCAACATTTCCCCGATATTGCCAAACATCTCAAAATTTAAAATTATCACCATATGCTAGACTAAAAAAAAGAAAAACATTCAAATTACCTAACTTTTCTATATTACAGAGAAATTACATGTTAATCAAATTATGTAAGGTAGCCTGTTAGGAACTATAGAGATTCAAAGATTCACTTAGCATCCTACATTGGAGTACCTTCCTAAAATGGGATTGAAATGGCCGGGGTTACAAATCAGTGGTGAAACACTGGTCTAGCACACAAAAGGCCTTAAGTCTGAGCCTCAGCATCACATGAACACAGGTATTGAAATCAAGAAAAGATTTTAAGTTTGGGCTAGGTCAACAATGTGGCTCAGAGAGTAAAGATGCTTCTTGCCATGACTAATGACCTGAACTCATCTCTAGAATATACGTAATAGAAGAGAATAAATTCCTGCAAATTGTCCTCTGTTTCTCTCTATATTTCATGACCTATGCATATAGGCACATATAATAAATGAATTAAGTAAAAATTTAAAGGTGCTAGCAATTCTTGTAGATGTAGCAATCTATTTCATCTACTGAGAGGAGGAAACTTTTGAAGAGAAGAACTGTCATCTATTCAAAGATCTGACCAAACTCATCAACACCCTAGCAAATTGCTTCTTGGGCATTGGGCAGAGATCAAGTGTAACATCCTAAAATGATGAGACAGTGTGTGAGTAGTGATTATCACAATCATAACAATTATGTTAAAAGATTGACAGGCTTTTGCTGATTTTAAAAATAAATGCATAAATTCGGAAGAAAAATATGTCAGCTGTGTCAAACCACACATCTGTGTAAAGGAAAGGTCAGAGTAAGCATCCATTTCCTTCTGCTTCTAACCTGAGTCAAGGGATCTATAACACTGCACAGTCACAGATGCTGCAAGAGACCCAAGTGCAAGCAGTTGGTGGAAGCCTTGGAAGTAAAGTGAAAACAGAAATTTAGGCACCAGTTTCAGTACTGTGCAAAGTGAGAATATTAATCATGCATATTTGGAGAAGGCATCCCAGATGTCTAGAGACATTAGCCTGCTTGTGCAGCATAAATGAAGATATCACTTTGTTCAATGATCATTTAAGAATCAAATTATAGTATGTGTTTGCCTCATATGTGGAGGGCTGATTCTAGCTAGTGAAATATTAAACTTGGGCAACTGAGGAATGCTGGGCAATGTATAGAAACTGCTAAGACACAGTCCAGATAGCCTATAGGAAAAGAAACCCTACTGGTATAATAAGTCTTTTTGTACTCCCTAGTGAAATGACTTCATTCTCAATGTGAGGGACCTGATTTTCTTTTATGTAATCAAGTAGCTGCATGTCAGTCAAGAGTTTGCCAGTCAATTCCTTTGGGAGTCCATCTGGCACCATGTAGAGGCATTGCTATGAGAGGAAATGGTCAAGATTACACAGTTACTGGTATATCTACAAGTGTTCATTGGTTGCATCTTTTTCAACTTGTTTCTGACTATCCTGAAATAGAGTGTTTTGTCCTCTTTGTGACCTTTTAAATTTCATTTTCCCCTATTTTTTTAACATTTAAAATTCCAATGTATACAAAGAACTCAAGAAGTTAGACTCCAGAGAACCAAATGACCCTATTAAAAAATGGGGTACAGAGCTAAACAAAGAATTCTCAACTGATGAACACTGAATGGATGAGAAGCACCTAAAGAAATGTTCAACATCTTTAGTCATCAGGGAAATGCAAATCAAAACAACTCTCAGATTCCACCTCACACCAGTCAGATTGGCTAGGATAAAAGACTCAGGTGACAGCAGATGATGGAGAGGTTGTGGAGAAAGAGGAACACTACTTCATTACTGGTGGGATTGCAAACTGGTACAACCACTCTGGAAATCAGTATGGCGGTTCCTCTGTAAATTGGACGTAGTTCTACCAGAGAACCCAGCTATACCACTTCTGGGCATATACCCACAAGACGCTCCAATATGTTCATAGCAGCCTTATTTATAATAGCCAGAAACTGGAAACAACCCAGATGTCCCTGAACAAAGGAATGGATACAGAAACTGTAGTACATCTATATAATGGAGTACTACTCAGCTATTAAAAACAATGAATTTATGAAATTCTTAGGGAAATGGATGGATCTTGAGAATATCATCCTGAGTGAGGTAACCCAATCACAAAAGAACACACATGGTATGTACTCTCTGATAAGTGGTTATTAGCCCAGAAGTTTGGAATACAGGAAGAACAACCCACACACTACAAGAAATTCAAGAAGAAGGAAGACCGAAAGTTGGACATTTCATTCCTTCTTAAAAGGGGGAACCAAATACCCAGGGAAGGAGTTGCAGAGATTAACTATGGAGCAGAGACTGAAGGAAGGACAAGCCAGCTTAAATATAGCTGTCTCCTGAGAGGCTCTGACAATACCTGACTAATACAGATGTAGAGGCTCACAGCCATCCATTGAACTGAGTACAGGGTCCCCAATGAAGGAGTTAGAGAAAGGACCTATGGAGCTGAAGGGTTTTTAGCCCCTTAGGATGAACAACAATATGAACTAAACTAGTACCCTCAGAGCTCCCAGGGACTCAACCACCAACCAAGGACTATACATGGTGGGACTGATTGCTCTGGCAGCATGTGTATAATAGAGGATTGCAAATTTGATCATCAATAGGAGGAGAGGACCTCAGCCCTGTGAAGGTTCTGTGCCCCAGTGTAGGGGAATGCCAGGGCCAATAAGAGGGAGAGGATGGGGTGGCAGGCATGAGAAGAGGGGAGGAAACAGGGGCTTGTTCTTGTTGTTTTTGTTTGTTTGTTTGTTTGTTTTTTGGAGGGGAAACTGGAAAAAGAGAAATTCACATGTAAATAAAGAAAATATCTAATAAAAAAAGAAAAATAATAAAGTAAAATTGCAACTTCTCTGGAGTTTTCCAATAAATATATTCTATTGATTTGAGGAGAGATGTTTGTGATGGTTTGTACATGCTTGGTCTAGGATGTAGCATTATTTGGAGGAGTTGTAGCCTTATTGGAGTAGGTGTGTCACTTTGTCCTAGCTGCCTGGAAGTCAGTATTCTGCTAGCATCCTTCAGATGAAGATGTAGACCTCTCAGTTCTGTCTGCACCATGCCTACTTGGATGCTGCCATGCTCCCACCTTGATGATAATAAACTAAACCTCTGAACCTGTAAGCTATTCACTATTAAATGCTGTCTAGGAGCTGCTTTGGTCTTGATGTCTGCTCACAGCAGTAAAACTGTAAGACAATGTTTAATACAAAATAAATGACATATTATTTTGACTTAGCAATTAGAAGATAGTTTCATGGTGCTCTGAATGTAACTTCCCATATTTGTCTTGGAGTTGCTTGCGGAAGACACACTTTGTTCTTCACAAGAAGTAGTAAATGTACACTTGATGGCTTCAATTCACCCAAGTTATAAAAGAATATTTAGATTGGCTTCTAGCCCTCAGTTCCCACCAGATTGACTTATATCTTAATCCCACAACACAATGTATGATATGTATATATTTTCTAAATCTCTAGTAATAGAAAGACTGTGGACTCATAAGTTTGATCAATGTCTACATGTTCAACTTTATTTATTTATGTGATTTTAGTAGTCACATTTATTATATCACAAACAATATGTTTCATAGCTAAAAATCACCGTCCAAACTCAAAACCATCAGAAACAACATACATACCAAATGTTTGCTCATCCAACAGTGGTAATGACAGCACTGGAATTATAACCAATTTTTGAAATCGATATCTTTTAGATACCTAGAGAATCTAAATGTGGTCTTTTCTTAGTCTAACTTGATAAATTTTATTTTTTTATGCATGAAGTTTAATATTTTGGTTAGAAACAAAATAAGGACTACTTGGTGAAATTTTTCAAGTGAATTATATATTAGTGGCTTATAAACTTCTCCATTTGTCTCTCTGATGGAGTATTCTGGTTAGCTTTAGCTGTCGACTTGGGACAGCCTAGAGCTATATGAGAAGGGAGTCTCAAGTGGAGAATTGCCTAGATCAGTCTGATCTGTTGAATTGTCTATGGAGAATTATCTTGATTGCTAATTATTTAAAGAGATCCCAGCCCACTTTGGGTGGTATCATTCTGGGCAGCTGTCCCTAAACTATATACAATGCAGGCAAGGCTACAAGCAGCATTCTTCCATGCTTTACGCTTCAAGTTTCTTCTTGAGTTCTTGCTCTGACTTCTCTCAATCACTGACATAGCAGAAAAAAAGGTCTTGGGTTATATCACTATTTTCTCTCATTTTTTGAATTTTTACTTATTGTAAAAGAGTGCTTAAAAGTGATGTAGATTTGTTCATTTTCACATGATATCAATAATTTTACTTATGAGAAAATAAGATTAACAAGTACTCTTGGATTACTTTTGATTCTTTAATATTAGTTTCACTTTATTACCAAATACTATTGGGCTAGAATTGGAGAGATAAAAAGAGAAAGAACACTTGTAATTTAAAATTTCTCAACATATCTTCTTATTTCATTAAAATACATGGAAACTTTAACATTCTATGCTGCTGTGGGTAGGTAATTCATAATACTGCCTAATGATAGGTGTAGAACTCTCATCATTTTACATATCCCCTTAGGAGCTCAAGAACAGGGAAATACGCATAGGGATGAGCATTTGAGTTCTTGTGGGACTCCTAATGATGAAAGTTGAGGTGGTATTTCTGACTCTTTTAATTGCTCTTGAGACCTTTTCCCTTCTACTGGGTTGCCGCATCCAGCCTTGATATAATGGTTTGTGACTAGTCTTTTATAACTTGTGATGCCATGTTTGGTGATATATTTGGGAGGCCCACTCTTTTCTGAAAGGAAAGAGAGAAGAAATGTATCTGGGGAAAGAGAGGACTTTCAGAGAAAACTGGGAGAAGTGGAGGAAGGGGAAACTGTGGTCAAGATGTAATATACGAGTGAAGAATAAAACAAACAAACAAAAATCCTTCTATCTGATTAAGGCATCCATATTTAATTACCAAGTTGGATATGTACAAATGAAAGAGGAACACATGAAGCATCACCTTAGGCTTGCATGTAACAAAAGCTGAGCTATTAAAAAATTAACAAAACTGATTACTTTTGTTTACTAAGTTGTGAGGAAAACTAGAAAATAATGAATGGTGGAAGAAGACTAGAGAGGCATAGCGAAGAAAAGTTGTCACCTGAAAATTGACTTGACAAATAAAAACAATGAAGGATATCACTAACTAGCTAACTTTTTTCTTGGTACATGAGCCATGTTTGGGTATAATTTTTAAGATGTCATTCTTTTTTCCTGATGCACAATGAAGTCTATATGTAAAGTGATGCTCCACAATGTAAGCTTCCCATCAAGATAGCAATGAATGAATTGTTGGACCAAAAGTCATCCACTGAAGATTATTGGACTTGGATAGTTGAATCAAGCTGCTCTACAGTGTTCATTTTCTTATTGTATACTGAATTATTTCCACAATAATATGTAAGACTGCATCAAAGTAGTCCAGTAGAATGCTTTAGCCAAATGTAGTCTTAGGGTGTAAAAGTAATGTATCTTGATGTACTCAATATACATCAAAAAGCAAAAAGTAAGAAAGAAAAGAAATGTAGAAGTCACTACGTAACTCACAGAAAAGAAAGTTCATTGTTCACTCTGTTGCACAGTGATACAAGAGCAAAGTGTCTACCAGGCAAGTTTTACACTTAGAGATGAGTGCCTAACGATAGAAACTGAGCAAGCAAGCACACCGGGACATTTAGTTCTTATCCTAGCACAGAGTAGTGACTAGGAAAAGAAAAAGGAAAGAAAAAATAAAAGAAGAAAGAAAGATATAGAGAAACATGGAAAGAAAGAAAACAGGAAAGGAAGAGAGAAAGAAAGAAAGAAAGAAAGAAAGAAAGAAAGAAAGAAAGAAAGAAAGAAAGAAAAAAAGAAAGAAAGAAAGAAAGAAATGAATTCATAGTAGGGAATGGAAACATAAGAATTAATCAGGTAAAGTTTAATACCATATCAAAGACAAAATTTTATGGTTAGAAGCAAATTGAATGACTCAGAATCTCCTCATCACTTAGAAAAGCAGGTATTTGAATTTAAAATTACCCTTAGGCAACTAGTTTTGGAGAAGCTGGTTTTGAAATGTTGATAGCCCTGGGGAAGGCTATATCCTTATACCCATTTGAAAATATTCTTTGAGGAAAATGAGCTGTGGGATTTCTCTTTCACTGGTCACACAGAAAAAGCTGGGAAAAGGAATAAGCCATCTTTTGTCAGAAAGTAGATTTCACTAAGATCTTCCCTTCACCTAGGATACAGAATCATTCAAACACATGTCCAGAGAGATTTTAGATTTTTCTTTGTATGTGAAACTCCTATGTCCCACTGGAAATGGATATCTACCATTAGGGTAAAGGGTTATACTGGGACAAATCATTGTAACATGTGATATCAATGACTCAGAGGTAAAATGTCACTAATGGAAATTTTAAGCATTGGAAGGGATGCTTGTGTGATGAATGACCAAATGCAACTTTGTGAAAGAATGTAAAATACAAAGTTGGTTCTTAGAAAAAAAATGGACTGTATCAGTGAATGGGCAAACATTTACTATTTTCTTCTACTGGAAAATAGGAAACTGCTTTCCCAAATCTAGTTGCTGTGCTTAACTTTCACTATGAGACTGCTACTAGCCAATGCCATGTAAGATACTGAATGTCACTTCCAAGACAAACTCGTTCAACCATGTGATGTTCTATGTGTTCCTTGTCTTCCACCCATGTTTTGCATGTGAAATCAAAAACTGAAAGAAAGGAGCTTGGGTTACCATAGTTTGGCACATGAAGGAAAACAGATGTACAAATTTCTGGTACATATCAGACTATAATCTGCATCAGAAAAGAACCTGATTCTATGAAGAGTCCTGACTCCAGGTGTTTGGTAAACTAATAAGATTCTTATTTTGAGGTAAGACCATACACGTACATCTTTAAACTCATAGAACTTAAATAGCAACAATGTCATATAAATTGACTTAGCATGTATTTGAAATTTCTTTTGTAGTTTGGGGGTTATTTAATCATGATATTTGGTTTTTGTTTTGTATTGTTATTACTTTTTCATTGAAGATCAATATGTAGTTCTTACTAAGAATTGTACTAGATGCTGAGAAAGTAAATACTTTATATATGAAGCTTATATTCTTGTGGGAAGTAATCACATTCAGAGCTTTCCTGAAATCTTTGGGGAAAGACCTGGTTGCAGGCTATGATATTCTTTCATGCATCCATGTTTCTTGATTTTTCTTCTTACTATCTCTGTCCTGATCTTTGTTTGGTCAGAACTCTGTCAAATCTAACATATAACAAGCTTTTGGCATTTTCCTCTCAATATCATATATGAAAGGAGAGTTTGGGGTTTATCTTCCAGGTCTGTATACTGTGCTCTGTGCAGCCTTGCTTTGGAAATATTGACTGTTGTGACACAATCATGTGTTGTAAGTTAATGGAAACTAAGATTTCACTTATAAATCCTGAATTAATCTAGTACAAGATAAACCACATTTCCTGATATCTAATATTCCAAATATTCTTCTTGCCCTGAGAAATTAGTTTTAATATTTTTTTCTTTAGAAAATAATGCTCTGGGAATCTGGTCTTAAAAGAGTCTTTAGGGGTAGCAAACTACTGAATGAGGTGGAGATAAAGCTAGGTTAATTATAAAACTACTTTCTAGGATTTATGCACCTCTAAAAGCAGGTATAGTCAATAATAGAATATCTCAATATGTTTTGCTGTTCTCTTGGGAAGAGATAATCTATCAAGTAGTAGAGAAGAAAGGAGTAAATATGCCTCAATTTTGAATTTTCCACTCAAAAACTCTGAGATCTGTGTCCTTGAATAAGTCAGTTAATATATCTTATTAATCTACAAATGGATGTATTCATAATAAGCCCTTATAGGGTTGCTGTGAAAATTGAATATATGAGTCACTTAACATGGACATTGGAATGTAAATTGACCTTAGATTGTAGCACAGAGAGGCACTTTTTAGTTTATGTTCTTCATGACACAGAGTAAAATGTTCTTGTGGTTTGATCAATTGTCCTGTTTGAAATTTCTCTTTCAGTTTTCTGTATCATTATAGGTTTTTTGATGGAAAGCTAGAAATTGACATATGGGGCAAGGTTATTATAAATTTAGAAGCTGTTGCCCCGTTGAAGGAGGAAATGATCCTGAAGTGACCTGAGCTCTACAAAGACATGGCTTTGTCTTTAATCATCAGAATAGCAAGGGCCCTTCACTGACAGGTTTGATTACAAATTTAAATGTATGCTTTGCAACAGAGAGTTAGACATGTAGCAGGTTACTTGATTGCTGACACTCTAAGAGACATCTTGACTCTTTGCTGTCTCAATGGACAGCAGAAGTACTGACAGCACTCTGCTACTTTAGTTCTTTCTGGGTGAACTGCCATTTCAGAATGCTGCCAGAGGTTACTTTTAAAGACACCATCTGACCCTTGCCACAATTCTAATGAGTACATATTGATTTCAGAAGATGTATCCTGGGTATCACATCCTTACTAAGGATTTTGAGATGATATGTTCCTCTTTATGGAATTTTGTGGAAAAAATTGGAAATCCCATCTTGCTAATCATGTAAGTGAGGGTATTTCAGAACCTATTTCTCTGTCTCAATCCAGATCTAAATCAGCACTGTAAGAATTGGAAACCAGAGGGCAACATGCTGTGTTTGTCTAGAGAAGTGGTGTTAAATAGTTAAGTGCAAGGGTCTTGTACCAAATACATGTGGAATTCTGTTCAGCGGACATATGAAAGTATGTGAAATTGACTAAATAATCTAATCATTTAAGTCCTTAGTTTCCTTATCTGAAAGTAAATAAAAACCAACAAAGCAACAAAACAAACAAACAAATGAACAAACAAACCACAACCACAATTCTAGGCAAATCCTGGTAGCAAAAGCCTGTAACTCCAATACTTCAGGGACTAAGGCAAGAAGATCATGAATATAAAGATAATCTGGGTTTCAAAAACTATTCTCGGCCAACATGGGTTACATAGTGAACATATATCTCACAACAAACAAGCAAACAGAATAAATAAACTAAGTTCACACCCCCCCCAAAAAAATCACTTATTTCCACGTGATATTTCCCTTGCCAATCTCTTCTTGGGGGATAATTAACTAATGGGGAAATAGCCATACCAAGTGTAAATAATCACATGTCAAGAAGCAGAACATTGCCGGACAGTGGTGGTGCACGCCTTTAATCCTAGCATTTGGGAGGTAGAGGCAGGTGGATTTCTGAGTTTGAGACCAGCCTGGTGATCTACAGAGTGAGTTCCAGGACAGCCAGGGTTACACAGAGAAACCCTGTCTTGAACCAAAAAAGAAAAAAAAAGCAGAAAGCAGAACATTTTTATAAGTTCACATCCTTCCCTTGGGGATTATTTCCCATTCTCTGCTATTCCACTCAAGAGACAAACACTGTTCTGATTGATTTCAATTTAAATTATGTTGCACTCAAGCAAATGAAATGGTAGATGAAAGAATGGATTTGAGTGCTTAGACTATTTATTGGTGTCTGAAAAATATTCACTTGACCATTTTCATTAATAATACTAATAATAATAATAAATAATAATATATCCATACAAAGAGAAAGCTATGGCAGTTGACCATTGCCACTAGAGAAAACAATGTGATAAAGTCCAGACTAACAGGGAAGGGTTATATAAGGGTAAAGGCAGTGCTGGAGAAATAGCTAAAAGCAGGAGGTTGTATTACACCTATTCAATATCTGCTAGACGCCAACAGTATGATAATAGTTACGTTTATTTAATACTAATAGTCTAAAATAGATGTTGTTTCTCTCTCCACTGACACACATGTATGTGCACTCATATAGACATTAAGTAGCCTCTTAATATAACATTACATCACTCAGTAACAGGGCTGAAGTTAAGCCTCCTCCCAGCTCTCCAAGTTTATCAATTCCAGCAAAACTGGGACTCAGAAAACTTGGACTCCTGTATTAGAAAGAAACACTGGAAAGGGCAATGACAATAGCTGAGTCTGAAAATAGAAAATATTCAGTTTGGTGCTTTTTTCAAACATTATTTCATCTAATCATCAAAGATATGATTATTTTCATTTTAATTTTGTGAAATTAGCAGTACAAAAAGAGGTGAGCATCAATATGGTTTTTGTTGAGCATCAACTGTCAATTTTCTGCTTTTCAAGAACAGAAACTAACTAAACATATATATGCATATATATATATATATACACACACAGATGAATGTATATACAAGTATATAATTTTAAAATATTTATTAGGTTTTTCAGAGCTCAAATCTCCTCAAAGTGCTAATACAAATCTTAGTATTTTAACTTAAAGTTAAAACACAAATGTTGGGCAATGTGGTATGATATCAGATCAAGCACATTTAAAGTTATGTGTGTAATTTCTGACATTATCAAAAGACATAATCACACAACAAATGCCCTGATCATCAGGCTTTTTCATTCTCTCTGTTCTCCGTTCTACAGAATTCCCTAAACCTTAGGTGTGGGAGTTTTAAATAGATGTTCTTGTTATACAATACAAAGTTATTAGCCCTAAAATACACATACAAGCAACATTGTACAGGTTGAGCAAATTGTAGCTATATATTTAGGAATATATGTATGCACATATACACATATGTATGAAATAACAATTAATAAAATGGAGGCTATGAATTTGGAAAAGAGCGATGAGTGGTATATGGGAGGATACGGAAGGAAGAGAGGTAAGGTAAATTATCTAATTATAACCTTAAAAAATAAAAGATAAAATAAAATAAAATTATGTGTGGATTTTATTGAATATCTCATTAATTTAGTTGCATTTACTGTGAATAATGCAGCAGCTACATAGGTCTTTGAAAGTGTTTTTAAGACCTTAGTTATACTTTTTCTCTGTTGGAAACAACCGGCTGATTGAGAAAGAGAACAATAACTAGCTCTAAAACGTATGCAACCTTGAAGAAATCCAATAAAACACAGGACATATGAATTGTAAAATCAATTAATGAAAATACTGGCCATTAATTTAAAAAGGATCATGAGGGTTTAGTGGGTGAATTGTACTGGGAAAATAATGTTTATTCTAATATTAAAATATTAAATTATATTGTAATCAAAGAAACTTTAAAAACATAGTACATGTCTAGACTAGGATGAAAGGTAGAAATTGAAAATGAAATTTAACTTTTCCAGGCCCTGGGAAAATTGATTATATTTGTACGATAAGGTTTTTCTTCATTCTATTGATATGAGATCAAAAACCAATTCAGTGATAGTTTTTATATTGTTTATTTCATAAAGCCCTACCAAATAATAATGTCCCCAATGGGCATGTGCGTGTGTGTGTGTGTGTGTGTGTGTGTGTGTGTGTGTGTGTGTGTATAACAAGTGAACCTGATTAATCAGGCAAATAAATGACTTTGTAAAATGCAGAATTAAGGCTTTAATAACTTACTTGTTTAAAGGTATTCATAGGGGGCAGAGCACAGAGCACAGGCCAGGGGTCTATGACTACCAGAACTTTAGAAGAAATACTCATTTGTCAGGCACTGGTAGAGTCTCTCAGAAGACAGCTATTTCAGGCTCCTGTCAGCAAGCACTTGTTGGCATCCACAATAGTGTCTGGGTTTGGTGACTGTATATGGGATGGATCCCCAGGTGGGGAAGTCTCTGGATGGTCATTCTTTTAGTCTCTACTCCACACTTTGTCTCTGTGTCTCTTCCCATGGGTATTGTGTTCCCCATTCTAAGATGCCCCAGTGTAGGAGAATGCCAGGACCAGGAAGCAGGAGTGGGTGGGTTGGTAAACGTGGGAGGAGGGGGTGGGAGGAGATAGGGGGTTTTCTGAGGGGAAACTAGGAAAGGAGATAACATTTGAAATGTAAATAAAGAAAATAGTTAATAAAAAAGATATAAAAAAAATATTTGCATTTCCCTGATGACTAAGGATGTTGAACATTTCTTTAGGTGTTTCTCAGCCATTTGGTGTTCATCAGTAGAGAATTCTTTGTTTAGCTCTATGCCCCATTTTTTATAGGGTTATTTGGTTCTCTGTAGACTGACTTCTTGAGTTCTTTGGATATTAGCCCTCTATCAGATATAGGGTTGGTAAAGATCTTTTCCCAATTTGTTGGTTGCCATTTTGTCCTATTGACAGTGTCTTTTGCCTTACAGAAGTTTTGCAACTTTATGAGGTCCCATTTGTCAATTCTTGATCTTAGAGCAGAAGCTATTGGGGTTCTCTTCAGGAAATTTTCCCCTGTGCCTAGTGGGACTCAATGTTCTGGCAGCATGTGTATAGTAGAGGATTGCAAATTCGATCATCAATAGGAGGAAAGGACCTCGGCCTTGTGAAGGTTTTGTGCCCCAGTGTAGGGGAATGCCAGGGCCAATAAGTGGGAGAGGGTGGGGTGGCAGGCATGGGGAGGGGGGAGGCAAAAGAAGTTTGTTCTTGTTGTTTTTGTTTGTTTGTTTGTTTTTTGTAGGGGAACCTGGGAAAGGGAAAATTTACATGTAAATAAAGAAAATATCTAATAAAAAAATAAAAAAATAAAAAGAAGAAAAAAACACTTATAAGGAAAAGACTGTTTGCAGGAACAGTTACCTTCTGGCAAGAGAATTATCCAGTTCTTGGTAACCCTGCTGGGAGAGGGCCAACCTTATTCACTTTTCATAATACTATCCTTCCTTTGTTCTTCTACTAGCCAAACCAAAGTCAGAGGGAAAGAAGCTCCTATAACATAATTCCTCACGTCAATCGCTGAGATCACAGTCATGGGTCGTTCAGAGATGCTATTGAAGGCTGCAGGGATACCTTGGAAGTGGAATTATTTTTCCATAGTCACAACTTAAATCTTCCAAATAGAAAGTACAAAACTGGATTATCTGGCTGCCAACCTAACTACTTTATTATTATAATTTTCTACTATCCCATCTTAAGTCCTTTATGGCTAAATATTATAATCTACTCTGAGAAGACATTGTTAGTTTTATGTTATATCTTTGAGGAAAATAACTACCTACATCCCTTCTAAGGAATAAGTGAGGGATACTTGTTCTAAAATAGAAACCAACAGGAAAGTCATTTATTAATCACATACCTACTGTATTGCGACAGTGGTATGTTTATCTCTGGATATATTTCATACTCTACTTGTTCACCAAACTGCAAATTTTAGTAAAGACAGAGAGCAAAACCGTGCAAAGTCTAAAATATTTTCTATCACAATCTCTACAGAAAAGCTCACTAATATCTGTCTTGGTTGTTTTTTTTCTCTTTTAGTCTTCTATCCTATATTACATCCCAACCACAGCTTCCCTTCCTTCCACTCTTCTCAGCTCCACCCTCCACCCACCTCCACTCCCCAAGCCTATTGAGCTGACTCTTATCCCTGATCTTTCCTTCACTGATATTTCTAAATAAAGGAAAAATCAATATGAGGGGCAGCTTAGTGTCCATTGGTAGCCTAATGTGAATTTTATCTTAATGGCCTTCTAACTGTATAACTGAAAATAACTTAATCTTTCTATCCTTCAACTTTTTCATTTGAAATGTAATTTAGGAAGACTTTATATTGTTATTATGAGTCTCAAATGGTTTAATGAGTGTATTTCTGGAATGCATAACTATTAGGAACATGCCTTTTGTTTTGGGAGATGAAGCCTAAAGCATGGGGATGGGTGAGTTCCTCTGGTCTGTGCTCTTCCTGAGGCTCCCTCCTTATACAGCAAATCATCTTTTCCTAAGAATCAGAAACTTTCTATCAATCTGTCAATTTAACCACAATTCATCTATCACAAAGCCACTGAAGTTAAGTGGTAAAATTATCTTATCATGGCCCAAGGAGACATATGCCTAAGTCAGTGCTTGACCCTTTGAGCATGCACAGATTAATGATAACCTACATTAAAACTCATGGTTATTAATGTATAATGTGCCAACATTTAATTCTGGTGTGAGGTGATGAGCTCTGGCACATGACTGTCTAGTTACTGAGTCGTGGGATTTGCCAAAACCCACATAGGGCTAGGATAAGAGTCCAAATCAGAGTTTTTTATCAGTCAAATGATCAACATCAAATTTGAATTTCTTTACTATGTAAATAAATATATATGCATTTCATGTTATAATATTGGAAAATAAAAAAAATAGATAGGTGGGTCGAAAGATAGATAGGTATGTTTGGCCTTTTTTACTGTCTTCCCTGAGTGTGCCTCTGGTTTGAAATGCTATGCCCTATTCATTAAATGAGGTTCTTCTTACATCTGCATAATACAAGGTTTTGTGGACCAGAGATGAACTTCTTACTCCAATTCCTAGCAACTTGTAAATGTCCAAAATGTATTTACTATTTATACTTAAAAAACACTGATTACACTAAAAAATGGACTGCATAATGTTATAGGAACAACGGGAAAGATAGAAAGATGTCTAAGAAATTTTGCAGCACACTTGTAATAAGACGGAGAATGGAGAGGTGCAGAACATGATGTGGAAAAAAATCTGGACATTGGTTGATTCTTTTTTCTCTAACAGGCATGATGCACCTTTCTGAGCATAATGTTACTTTAGTCAAATACTAGATTCTGAGTCCTATTATATGAGGTAAATTACAAAAAAAAAAAAAAAAAAAATGAACCCTGGATATACACAGAGCAAAATCCTTCTAAGAAACAGAGCAGTTACAAATACTTAGTCATAAAGAGTGTGGTCTGTGGTTATAGGTGGTAGCTAATTCTAATTTTTACCACATGTATGTATGTTAACTTCATGTAAGAAGTCACCTAATTTGGAATGCCCAATTTAGAACTTAATAGTCAACATATGAAAGACACCGCCCAAACGTTTTGCCTCAGAGGAAGTACAATGATTAATAAAGTTTTGTGGGTTGGTTGATGTATGTTCTTCCAGCTGGGATGCGTTGTTTGGCTTCAGTGGAAGGGGATGTGTCTAGCCTCACTAAGACTTGACATGCCAGGGTGGGGGAGTAGATGAGGGAATGAGGGAAGAAAGGGAATGGGGTAAGATTTGTGGTTTGGGGGAGGTGGTGACTGTGCGGGGACAGTGAGCATAATGTAAAGTGAACAAGTAAAATCATAATAGTAATAAGAAGAAAAGATTAATAAAAGTTGCAAGGGTCTCTAAACTCATGAGAATCCATTTTAAAGAGCACATGGGATCACTAAAAAGGAGGGGATCCTTAATATAACCATACCTAAAGAAAGTTGAGAACTCTGGAACTTTAAAATCTTAGAAGATACAGAGCATCTCTTTTTGCTTCTCTAGGGTCCCATTATCATCACGACTTCTCAGACAAGTCTGCTTCCTCTGTTCTAAACAAGAGCAGTCAGTTCTCTCTCTCCATGTAGTCTCAACTTTAGACCCTTGTAGAAAAAAACTGATTAACTTGCTGAGACAGCATCCTCTTTGGTGAGTCTCCATGAGTACTTATGAATAGAGATTTCTCAGTAAGTTACTTCATAGACATTTGATGACTTTTTCACTAGTCAACTCTGAGATATACTTTTTGTCCTCATTCCTGGGCCTGTCAGTAGCTGTGACATTATTTTCCCTCAACTCTTGAAAGTCTCATTTGTATTCTAGGAGGTTGCTGTTTGCTCCAGGGACCAGCCATTATTTTCTGTCTTTTTACTCTTCCTTCTCACTTCTCAAACTAAATGCTGAGTTTCTGAAGAACTCAGAATTGTTTGCTTAATAGGCATTTTTCATGTTTTACCTATTAACATTATAACGGTAACTACTGTTTATAAGCTCCCAAAATTTTAACTAAGTTTGGCATGTCTTCTTTATTCTAATGTCATGTCTCACATATCCATCTATTTATACCAAATTTAAGAAACCTAAATTTAATTTTTAATCTCTCTACCATCAGGACAAGTTCCTCCATTTGTCCCAGAATTTTTATTCAAGATAAAAATTTTGAGTATTTCACTGTCTCTCATTTCTCACACCCAGTCTATCAGAAAATCTCATTGACTTTTAAAACTTTGTAAACCAATACGAATTTCTCCTAGAATACGATTCAGCTCTTGACAAATGGAACACCTCCCCCCAAACTTTTATAGGCATACACTAGGTCATTCTTCACAGTTAGTATTGATCATCTGAGAGTTCTTTTTGCCCAATTTGGATAGAAATTATGAAAATACTGATTCCAGTCTGCCTGTTATCAATTTTTAGCTCCTTGCTTTTACAGCTCTAGATTATCAGCTCTTAATGTTTACCATCTCTGCCCATGGTTCTTCTGTTCAATTCAAGAAAGAAATCATGAAAAATAATAACCCAAACTATATAAATGAGACATTATTGATTGGATTTTACAATGTGACACAAGGAGTGCAGTGCATGGGATAGATATTCTGGACTGCCTCCCCAAGGATAGGACAAGTAAATCTTATATAGGCATGGATTAATACACTCATAGTCTGCTATAGACACAGAATTTCTGCACAATCCTGCAGGCTCTTTTCTTTAGGCACTGCGGGTAGTCTGCATTTGAAAGCAGATCTGATCTTTTGTTGGATTCCTCTACACTCAGCTGCCATAGGATCAAATGGTCATTTCAACTCCTGAAGAATATGGAATATTCCCTGTCACATCTATAGAGACTCAAGCAGATGAAGCAATGGTTATTGATGTTTCTGCAGAGACTAAGTAGCCAAAGCAATGCTCACACAGCAGCCATAGAAACAAAAAGGTTCTTGGTAGGGCTCCATTAGAAGTGAAAGGTTCTTGATAGGGCACCATTAGAAATCAGAGCAACTACAGTAGCAGTAGAGAAGTTATAGTAGCAGCCATTCTCCACTGAAGCATACTCTATTCTAATCTCTGAGTCTTTGATGAAGGAGTTTAGCATCGCAGGAAGCATAACTTCTCCCTTGCCTTCATCTTATCTTGCAGGACAGCATGGTCTTAGCCATTTACAAACATAATCTGTATGTAGAAAAATTACCACCTCAAGAGTCTTATTACTCTACCTCATAATAGCTTCTTAATTTATTTTAGTCAAAGTTGAGGGGAAAAGTCCTATACCATTTTATACTCCTCACATATGATTTCTTTTGAATCATTCATTGCTAATCTCCATTACAATCTTCACATTCCCTGGTTTTCTTGAGGTTCCTTGGATACTCCAAAACATGTTCCCACATGGAGATGTTTATGTTTTTGCTTCTGTTTTTCTAGACTTTTGCCTTCCAGGACATTTTCAAATCTTGCATTCTCATTTCCTATTTACTTGTATACATCTTCATTGTATCATAGAAGACTTAATTGACTAACTTATAAAATAACTAAAAGAAAAAAAACTTACATCTTCCACTCAATTATTTCTACTTTGAACATGAAAGTCTTAATACATAATACATCACATATTTATTGACATACATTGTATCTGTGTACTGTGTTAGCTATGAGGGAGTGAGGAATCTTGTTTTATTTAGAACTTCGATTCACCAATGTCAACAAAACTAAGTTGTTAAAGAAATGAATTTCACTTGAAGAGAGGATTTTTTGCAGCAAAACATGGAAGTAAAATAGAAATAAAAGAAAGATGAAGAAACAAAGAATAAAGCAAGTGTAGAACGAAGGAAGGCAG
>JADRCD010202661.1:0-16087 GCA_019843815.1 Montemys delectorum | reverse complement strand
GTGTGTGGGACAGATGACTGTCACTCACAGGAGAGCCACTCAGTGGGTAAGAGCACTCACTACCCTTCCAGAGAACTTAAGTTTGGTTTCCAACAGCTCACGTTCACCTGTAATGGCAGCTCCAGAAGATCTGATACCCTCTTCTGGAAACTGTGGGCACTGCTCTTACATGTACACACACACACACACACACACACACATGCATACACACATGCATATACACACACGATTAAAATAAAATAAATCCCTAAAATGTAGTAGAAAGAGCATATGTAGCAGAGAAAATCATATCTTTTAAAACTTAAGAATATCGTGGCAGGAGCTCTGGCAGATGGCCTTTGAGATATAGGCACCAATACCCTTCAGCAAGTAGCATGTGTTGGCTAGAGCTCACTGGCTGAGTGTGGGGCAGAGATGGGCCTCTCTCACTCACACACACACACACACACACACACACACACACACTGTGTATAAATATCATATAGATACATACAAACACACATATGTATATACACGAGGATTAGTGAAAACATTTCCGACTATCAGGTGATCACTTTCTGTGATACCCTCAAGCTGGGTCTGTAGGGAATACCCTAGGTGGGACTCTATAGGATCACCCCAACAGCTACAATGAGGTTCCCATGGCCCGCTTTGGGTTTTGTCCTAACCATAATGAGGCTAGCTGGTTGTGATGATAGTTTCGGTTTATAACAGTGGAAATCTGGACTCCTCCCCATGGCCCCTACTGGATCCCACTGCCTTTCAGTCCCCAGGGAATACTCAGGCGTTTTGATGATGGGGCAATTATTACAGCTTTAATTTTCTTTGCGGTGTTTTTAGTCACTTGTCCTCTCCATGAAGCTGTCTTGGGGACAGGAGTTTACTTTTAATTACAGCCGGGGAAGTGGAAGTAGCAAGTATGTACTGCTGTTGGTATTCACAGTGCACTGCCAGCTCAGCCTCACGAGACACAGACGTATGCTATAAATGTTTGCTGGGTATCAGATGAGGAAATGGAGATTTAAACAATCTTAACAGGCTAGGCGTGGTAGTGCACTTGGAAGCAGAGGCAGGAGGATCTCTGTGAGTCTGAGACCAGTCAGGTCTACATAGTGAGACCCTGTTTCAAAAACAAAGGGAAACACACAAACTAGAAACCAAAAGTACACAGAGCTGAGGTATAACCCAGCAGGAAAGTAATTGACCAGCATGTGAGAAGGTCCTAGTTAGATCCTTAGCATTACAAAAATGAACTAAATAATGAAAAACATAGACAATACTTTGTACGGAAAATCCAATTTCTGAGGTAGAATTGTATCAGACAGTCTGTTGTAATTACTAAAAAATGAACTCGTTAACAAATGAATTGGCTATAAAATGTTAAAAAAGAAGGGCCAGCAAGATGGCTCACCACATAAAGGTGCTTGCTGCCAAGTCTGATGCCCGAGTTCCATCCCTGAGACCCACAGGTGAAAGAGAACTTATTCCTACAAGTTGCCTCCTGACCTACACACACACACACACATACACATGAGTGACATAAAAGATAGCATATTTAATCACATTTTTGAAGTCTGGACAAATCTTTTTTTTTTTAATGATTTATATTTATTTATTTTATGTGTATGAGTACACTGTAGCTGTACAGATGGCCGTGAGCCATCATGTGTGTGGCTGCTGGGAATTGAACTCAGGACCTCTGCTGGCCCTGCTCGCTCCGGCCCCACTCACTCTGGAGTAATTCACTGTAGCTGTCTTCAGACACACCAGAAGAGGGCATCAGATCTCATTACGGGTGGGTGTGAGCCACCATGTGGTTGCTGGGATCAGAAGTCAGGACCTTCGGAAGAGCAGTCAGTGCTCTTACCCGCTGAGCCATCTCGCCAGCCCCAATTCTTTTTTTTTTTTTTTTTTAAAGTAAGTTAATGATATTTTTTTAAAACAACTCCTGAAAGCAGGAAAGAAATGTGAAATGACTTGAAAGCTCCCAGCGTGCTTCACTCTTTGGTGCCACAAGCAGGCTGGGATGGAGTTTGTGAGTCCTTCAGTTTGGCATCGCGTGTTGTGTTTTCTTTTATAAGAAGGGTGAGCTCATGTCTAACACAGGCTTCCTGATTTGTTCCTGCCCTCCTCTTCAGCGGCACATGGAAGCCACCCTGGGCAGGGGGTGCTGCAAAGGGGACAGGGCACCAGATGTGGCCTAGTTCAGATCTGCAGTGACACTCTACGCCCAAACTCTACCCTTGCCCTCAGAACACATCAGTCTTTGGCACTGTGGAAACACAAAACAATCACTGGCATTCTAATAATGTGGTGTTTGGAAAGTGTCCAGATGCAAACGTATATGTCTTTTAACTACTGAGCTATAAACAATTAGAGAGATAAGATCTAATTAATATCATAAAGCAACCATCTGACTTGAAATGGGTGTTATGATTGACCTGAAGGTTTGCAGACGGAATTCCTTACCCTATCCTGGGAGCCTTGGGGGGGTACTCAGAGCATGCTGCTGTTTCCAATTACTTTAGGGGCTCCAGCAACCTTTGTCCGCCCTCAAACCACTCAGCATGCCTCTCCTTATCACACTCACCAATATTAGAGACCTAGGATCACCAGGCAGCTAACCTAACACAGGGGTACAGTGTATACGCTCAATCACAAAATACCCAGTTAGTCGAGAGTCACAGGGTATGGCCGCTTCTATTTTATTAAACAAAGGAATAGAAGTTGCAGTGTTCTGTGTGTGGAGAGACTTCAACAGTAAGAGAAGAGCTCTTGCTGCTCCAGCAGAGGACCAGGACTCAGCTCCCAGTATCCATGTTGGATGGCTCACAACTGCCTGTAACTCCAGGTGCAGGGGACCCCATGAACTCTTCTGGCCTTTGTAGACACGTGCATGATGTGAACACACACACACACACACACACACACACACAGCCCGTGTAGGACTCATGGGAAGAACAGAGACTGCACAGTTTAGCCTGGTTCTGTGAGTGAACATGGCATTACTGTTGCCCGTGAGGAGTGTAAAAGCAGTTTGAGAAGAGAGCAATCCCTCTAGAGCAGTGGTTCTCAGCCTTCCTAATGCAGAGGTTCCTTGTGTTGTGGTGAACCCCAAAACCATAAAATTATTTTCATTGCTACTTCAGAACTGCAATTTGCTACTTTTAATGCAAATAATTGTAATGTACTAAATATCTGTGTTTTCTGATAGTCTTAGGAGACCCCTGTGAAAAGGCTATTCAACCCCAAAGAAGCTGCTACCCAGAGACTGAGAACCAGTGCTATATAGTAGGAAATGTAGAGACTTCCAGCATCCCTCTGGGCCTCTCAATAACTGTACCCGACAACGGTTAACTAAGTTACTACTAATGGTAACTAAGGCACAGTGAAATTAACCAAAACCGCCTTCACATTTTGCCACTTGGCATTTCCCTCCTTCTCCCCCGTTGTGGTGATGGTCCAGTCTGGTATCTGATAAGCATCAGGTTAGATGCTTGTAGACTTTTGTCTGAGCATTATAGTTTACAGAAATGGTGTTCATATGGCTGGCAGAAAAGGCAGCTCTGCTCTTTATATTAAAGGACTCACCCAAGGCTCCCTGCTGATAGGAGTTGCTTGGAGATGGAATGGGAGAGAAGTGTATTGTTCGGGGAAGTGGTTCGCAACCTGTGGGTCAGGACTCATGACCCTTTCACAGGGGTTGCATACCAGAATTCCGGCATATTAGATCTTTCCATTACAAATCATGACAGCAGCAAAACTAAAGTTATGAAGTAGCAATGAAAATACTTTTCTGGTTGGAGGTCACCACCACACAAGGAACTGTATTAAAGGGTCACAGCATTAGGAAGGTTGAGAACCTGGCTCTAGGGAGCTTGTGTACAGTGTGATGTTAGTCAGGATGAATGGCTTCCATGGGTAGCAGGGGTGGGGACAGCCTGTGCCTGCCTCCCCCACAGTGTACTTTCCTAACTGTCAACAGCTGAACAGGAGCGGACTTTAGTCTACTGTGCTGTGGCACCTTCAAAAATGAGTATGAAACACACACTGTGTTTCCATTCATGAAGAAACTCAGCAGCTCTGTGATCCAGAGGGGTGGAGCTGAGGAAGATAACACGATGCTTTCAGGAGTAAATTTTTAAAAGGCAGCAAGTGAGACTCAAGTACTTGGGGAAAGCCAGCTGGTATTCAATTGGGAAAAGCACGGCCTATGTGTCTCTGCTTACAGGGTTTCTGCCAGGACAAAGCTGCCACTCTCCCCAGGTGGCAAGCATATTTAGAAATATCCAGCCAGCAAAATCCTCCTGGGTTTACAGATTACCTGTTTCCAAGGATAACATCTGAGCAAAGCTGTCAGTAGTCATGGTTACCCCCATCACTCACACAGTAATGGGAAGATGTGTGGAGTGGTCATCCACGCTCAGGGCAGGGTGCTCACCACCTAGCCAGGAAATGAGGTGTCACTGGAATGTGTGAGACAGCTTACTGCTGAGCAGGTGTCATCACGCCCCCGAGTACCCTTGACAATCTTTCCTAAGGTCCTGCTCCTGACCACAGCTAAAAGAAATTGGGGTTAGCTGGCCTGTCGCCTGGCTTCTAGGAAGGGTCACTGTTTTTAGAGACAGAAGAATTCTCATGAAAATAGATGCCCTTAAACAGTTAAATCAGGGTATTGGTTTCCAATATAATTCTTCCATAACTTGAAGTAAATAATTCTGAAACAGGTTTAAATGAAAACCTCGGAGGGTTTCATATACACACTATTCTTGTTTCCTAAATAATTGCTTAGTTTCTATTTGCGAATCTAAATATTCAAGAAAGTGGAAACATACCATCCGGGGCTGGTTCCCAGGACACCTCACTAGAAAGACTTTCCCTAAGGGCCGTCTTGACTGTTGAGTGGCTTTTCCTAGGAAACCTGTTTCTGTTCCCCTCCATGCCACCCCAGGCAGTGGCATACCAGAGGAGCACTCCGTCTGTCTTGCTTGGTGATCGAGTTGTTTCGGGTCATTTACAGGAGCATGAGGGAGGGCTAACTCACAGGACCATCTGAGGGCAACAGGAGCATCACAGTCTGGCAACTGGTCCTCTACTATATCAAAGAAAATGTCTGTATCCCTTATCCTTTTTTAGTTCTTAGATCACATAGTTGTAGTAGTTCTTCAAGAATTTCCTACAATGAGTTGACCTTTGACCATACTTGTCCCTCCCCTAACTCCTCTCAGATTCATTTCTATTTCCACACCCCTTTAGGTTCTGCCCCCATCAAGTCCAATTTGTGCTACCTCTATATTCATGAATGTGTGACCTTCCACTCTAGGATGGTCAGCTTACAAGTTGTAATATCCTTAAAGGGAGCTGGCTTCCCCTCTCACTATTGGTTGCTGGTAGCTCTCTTGTCCCTCTCCATGAAGGGATTTGGTCTGGCTTGAGCATTCACAGGACTTATGCATGCTGTCCTAACTGCTTCACACGGGCAGCTGTCCTGTTACAGCCAGGTGACACTGTTCCCTTGATAGTTACTTAGTCCCCTCCCCTGGATCTCAGTGTCTCGGCACCCCCTTTCTGCAATCACCCCTGAGCCTTTGGAGGAGCAGCACAGTGTAGATGTTCCATTTCAGGCTAAGGATTCTAGTCTCTTAATCTTTGTACCTTGGTTCATTATGGGTCTCTGTTAATCACCATCTACAGCAAACAAAGTCTCTCAGATGAGGGTTGAGGTATGCATTAATCTATGGGTATGGGGTAAGTCATTAGGAGACAGTTTATAAACTACGTCCATGTTGTAGAATAACAGTGGCAGGTTCTCTCCTAGGGCCTACGACCTGTCTAGCACAACAATGGTGCCGGGTATGGGTTTCATCATATGCAGCAGGACTTAAGTCCAACGAGAAAGTAGTTTGGTCACTTCCATGTTCATGTCACACTATTACACCAAAGGGCGTGTCTTACCAGGCCAGTCATTACTGTAGCTTGCACGGTTCACCGAAAGTAAGATTACTATTTTCCTCTGGGAGCATGCATAGTTCCTTCCAACACTCTGAAAACTACCAGTAGGGAGGGAACTTCCAGGTCAGTACCAGGTTAATAACTTTGTGTTCTGTTGCCCAAATATGAAATATCTTTAGCAATAAACCTTCACTGTGAGATTCTGGAGGGTAAGCAGCTGTGTAACTAGTAACACTCGGGGGTCTTAGGGCCTTACTGGCCAACTTTTTTATTCTTATTTTTGTATTATTCCTTTAGGCATTTCCAAATATGTTCAATATTTTTGGATAGGGTCTCTAGTCCGGGGTGGCCTCAAGCTTCCTATGAAGCCGAGGACAACTTGGACTGACCCTTCCTGTCTCTACCTCCTGAGTTCTGGAGTTGTAGGTTTGCATGGCTACATTTGGTTTATGTAGTGGTGGGGACCATATCTAGGGCCTCATGTGTGCTAGAGAAGCACTCTACCAACCGAATTATAGCTCACCTTTTCCAAATATTCTCTGCTAATCTATTATTATACAATAGGTCAGAGAGACATATATGCTAAGTTCACTCTTCTAGTAAAACATGAAGTCTTATGGAAAAGTAGTACAAAATACAAGTATTCATGAATAAAAGATATCCTGGGTTTTCTTTATATTAAAATCATCTTTAACATTTAATGTTTTTGTATGTGTATGTATTATACCTACAAATAGAGATGTGCACAGTGTGCATGCCTGGCATCTGAGAAGTCAGAAGGAGGCATGAAACCCCCCTGAAACTGGGGCTCTGGGTGACTGAGCCACCATGTGTGCTGAGAATTGAACCTGGGTCCCCTGCAAGAGCAGGAAGTGCTCTTAACTGCTGAGTTGCCTCTCCTCCCCTAAGACATCCTTTTAAAAAGATTATTTTATGTGCATAAGTGTTTTGTCTGTGTGTGTCTTTGCAACATGTGCATGCATGAAGTGGGTGCTGGATCCCCTGGGATTGGAGTAACAGAAGGTCATGAGCTGCCATGTGGGTGCCGGGAATTGAATCCTGGCTCTCTACAAGAGCAAGTGCTCTTAACTGCTGGGGCAACTCTCCAGCTCCCTAAAATGTATTTGTAATGGAGACTGGCCTAATTAAGATTGTTATCTAAATTAAGGATGATTACAACAATAATTACATTCTGAAGTGACATTTGGTTTGCCTCTGAATTTCTGGATTTGTGCTTTTGTTGATGCTAAAATCACTGTCATGTGGAGAGGAATAAGAACTTGTATTGATTTAAAACCTGATGAAAAAAGGCAACAGAGTAAAGAGTTCTGAAGGAACGCCCGTCAGCGAAGGGGACGTAACAGAGGTGACCTCTTGCAGCAGCATCAGGAAAGGTTAGCTTTTCCTGACTGTGGGACAGAGGCCTCATTCTCTTTTTAGAAAACGTTTACGGATTTATTTTCAATCATAGGTAGGCATGTGTGTCTGTGGGAGGTGGGTGCCCAAGGAGGCTAGATGTGGTTGGAGCCCCAGGTGCTGGCTGGTAAGCCGTTTCGTGGAATGTCACAGTTCGGTTAGCTCAAGCCATGTTCAGAGTCTGGGAACCTCTTCTACAGCACTGAGTGGTAATAGTTTGAGTTTCTGCAAGTTCACTATTAAATGTGCCCTCAGTTTCTAGTTGTATTCAAACAAAACAAAAAACCCTCACTCATTAGCAAATAGACAAATTACATTATCCTAATGTCCCATAAAGTGGCTCCTGCACATTAGCACCATTAATTATTCCTGCTAATTATCTCTATTTTACTGTGTAGACACATCATTCTTGTTAAGAAAGTCAGGCTCCTGGAAAGTAACATTTTCCTAGATCATGAATACTTATTGGGATTCATCTTCAAGTACGTCTCCTTAGCTACATAGATCTCAACACCTACCTGTAAGAAGAGACTGCCATCTGGGGTATTAACAGGGAAAAGGAGCTGCTCTTGGGGTCCTAAAGGGACTCAATCCTGAGCCCCTGGTTACTCCAGGCCAGGAGCTGTTCCTGTCCATGTGGTCCCACAGGTGTGGGCATTGTAATGCTTTTACCTGAACCTTCCTTCAGGACTGGTCTCGGCATTGGTCTGTTTGTTTTGTTGTTGTTGTTCATTCCTTCCATCTAGCCTCACCTCCATGCATGCAATATGGGTGTACTCGATTTGCCACATTCTAAAAGAGTATTATCAGCCACTAAACACTCTCAATTTGGCTCTCATGATGGGCCCATTTCTGTTCTGATAGCTTTTTAGATTTCCTAAGACAGAGGCTGTTATATATCATATTTATAATCATTATTTTAAATCATTTTTATTTTTATAAATCATTATTTTCATTTGTTTTTGAACTCCATTGTCATAAGACTTTTCTCTACAACTGACTATTCTCAAGAATTTCATGATGCAGAATAGAAAAGCATTTATTTATTTATGGAGGAAACTGGACACAGCCTGCATCACACCACCTCGGGGCAGAAGACTCCTTTTTTGGGTTGACATGGCTGAGGGTAATCCTGTGGTCTCAACTCAGCAGGCATGGTTCCATGGGATGAAGGGCCCTGGGTAAGGGTGCTGCGGGCAGGAATAAAGGGAGTGGATGCTGACTAGGTATCCACTCAGTCCATCTGGTCCTTAAAGAGCTCCCTGCTGAGTGCAGAGAGGAAATGTCCATTCGTTCTGGGTAATACATTCAAAGTGTTTCTGCTTACCAGAATATACCCGAGTGTGAGTAGAGGTGGGCATAGCTGGGCCTTTGCTGAGCAGCAAAGTTGGAGGTGGAAAAGAGCAGTGTGTGTGTGTGTGTGTGTGTGTGTGTGTGTGTGTGTGTCCATAAGTGTCCACATGCACATGTGCAATTCCTAGAGTGAGGGCTGAGGATTTGCAAGGAGGTGGGAAAGCCTAGATTATCCGCAATGAGGAAAGGTGAGCCACAAAGCTGGGGTTTATTACAAATGTCGTGTTTACACGGAAGGGTAGTTCAGTAATCCAGCCCTTGGGAGTAGCAAGATCTTGAGTTTAAGGCCAGCCTGGGCTATGAAACAAAACAAAACCAACCAACCAACCAAAAAACCCAAACGCCCAGATGGCTCTTTGGGTAAAACACTTATTGACAACCCCAATGACCTCAGCTTGACCACTGTGACCCACATGGCAGGAGAGAACCAAGTCCTGTAAGTTGACCTATGATCTCCACCCAGGTGCTATTCTATGAACATGGCCCCAGCTAAAGAATAAGAATTATTTTAAAAGACACAAAAGCCCAGATTTAGACTGACTGGCAGGGCACATTTCTGGCTTAGAAATGTTAGGTAGCTAGTGGGAAGGTAGAGATCTGGGGAACCAGGTTAACAAACGCAGGAATCAGTAGGAGCTCCCTGTAGAAGCCAACAGACAGTAAGAGGTGAGGAAAGGGAAAAGCTGGGGACTTGACACCCAATTCTGCCTACTCCTGTTTCCTAGGGCCTCACACTTTTTAGAGCTATGGCTGCACCCAGCAGGTTAGAATTCATATCCAGGCCACATTCATGCCCATTCCTGGCCAACATATAAACAATGGCCATGATACTGCATCGTGGGTGGCAAGCATACCTAGTATCCTGTGCCAGGTGGAAGCCAGGGACTGCTCCTCTTCCTTTGGAGTTTAGATATTCTCATGTTCTGTCTCAGCTGGCAGCCTATCACTGTGGCAATCTGCTTTGGGCAGATCACTCATTTCTTTTCTCCCTCTTACTGGGTCCCAAACGTGCTCAGATCTGGGCCACTTTGTGCCTGAAGCCAGTCTTACATAGCTCTGACTTGAAGAACTGGGTGCTGAATACAGTCTTCCCATCACAGGCTTTCTTTTGTGGTTTGTGCTGAGATATGGTCTTGGGCAGCCTTGACTAAAAGAGGGCCAACCAAGAAAACTCTTGGCTCTTGTATAAAAGAACCTACCGATACAAGTTCTCAACATTTAATTCCATAGCAGGCATCGGGGCTGGCTAGAAGATGACCTCAGTACCACCTGGGGCCATGTGACTGTAGGTGGCTCTGGGATACCCCAGGGGCAGTGCAACAAGCAGAAGAAAGCTAGTGATGTCGGTGGAAATGAAGTGTCAGATACTGCACTACCACAGGCCCAGAGGGACGGCTCCCCGGCAGCCCAAGGCAGGGAAGAAAGCCATTTCTGTGCCAGTCAAGCGATCCTTTACAAATAAAGCTCCTTATCCTAGCATGCTTAGTTAGAACTTAAAACTGAACCTACAGACATGTTTATGACTTCTTAGGGAAAATGGTATGTTTTCCTCAGAGAAACTTACTTGGAAAAGGCAGGTATCTTGAATTGTGTTAGACAGTACAGCACACAGGAAGAAAATGCCTCCATTTAGAAACTTTAATAAGTAAACATATCCTTTAGTGTAAATGGTGGGGAAGATGTAAATGGATGGCTGCCGGACAGACCTATGTGCTCAGTATTCCTCCCCTTCTTCTGCCTCTGCTTCCACGGAATCCACGCCCACCTCTTCATAATCTTTCTCCAGCGCTGCCAGGTCCTCCCGGGCCTCTGAGAACTCCCCTTCCTCCATGCCTTCTCCCACGTACCAATGCACGAAGGCCCGCTTGGCATACATGAGGTCAAATTTGTGGTCCAGGCGGGCCCAGGCCTCTGCGATGGCAGTGGTGTTGCTCAGCATGCACACGGCTCGCTGCACCTTGGCCAGGTCTCCCCCAGGGACCACGGTGGGAGGCTGGTAGTTAATACCCACCTGCCAGAGAGGGAGAAAACTGAAGTTTAGACGAGCCTCAGAAGTGATGGTAAATGGGAACTGTGAACTCTGCTTAAACTTAAATACTTTGGGAAATGAATAATCACCTTCACAAAGCAACATATCCAAAGACTGCAAAGTGCTTACATGAACCACTAGTGGCCAGATTGGAAACAGAACATACTGAAACACCCGTGTAGCAGTAGATGCCAAGGAGAACGTGGTAGAGCTAAAGGATGATACTCTGAACTTTCTCTCATGCTGGTATTATATGCATATGCCACCATGAATGCCAAGATAAAACTTAATTTTTAAATATTTTAAAACTACTACTACTGGTAGTATTACTACTAGTAGTAGCACAAGTAAATGGTTGTAAAAGAATGTGATAAACTACAGTGATATTGACCAAAATAGTAATAATAAAAGTAAACAACCCCAAAAATAAAACCTCAGAACTAAGAGATTAATAGTGTCCACTTGGTGTTGGTATACTCTACTCTTAGGGACATACAGCCCCTAACTTGTACAACCCATAGGCTAGCTCTTCACTGTTGAAGGAGAGGTTCCCCCGGGAGGGAACTTGAGCAAGGTACAGCTAGTGCTGAAAGACACTTCCTCCTCCTTTGCAAGTCCTCACTTCTCAGTGTCTCACTGACTGAGAAGAACTCATCTGTCCACTTAAGGTTTGATAATTGATGGTTTTAAGAAATGGTAGCCAGTATTAGTTGGAAAAGCATAAAGTCACTTAGCAACTTAATTACTATACATGCTTTCTTTGGAGCCTGACATGGAAAGGGCCATGGGGTTACGCAAGGCTGTGGCCCTGAGGCAGTCTGTTGCTTACTGCAGATGTAGCTGTCCCAGCACCCAGTCCTACCTTAAATCCAGTTGGGCACCAATCCACAAATTGGATGGTGCGCTTGGTCTTGATGGTGGCAATAGCCGCGTTGACATCTTTGGGAACCACATCCCCCCTGTATAACATGCAGCAGGCCATGTATTTGCCGTGGCGAGGGTCACACTTGACCATCTGATTGGCTGGCTCGAAGCAAGCATTGGTGATCTCTGCCACTGACAGCTGCTCATGGTATGCCTTCTCAGCCGAGATGACTGGGGCGTAGGTCGCCAGTGGGAAGTGGATGCGAGGGTAGGGCACCAGGTTGGTCTGGAATTCTGTTAAGTCCACATTCAGGGCGCCATCAAACCTCAGGGAGGCTGTGATGGACGACACGATCTGCCCAATCAGACGATTGAGGTTGGTGTAGGTGGGGCGCTCAATATCCAGGTTGCGCCGGCAGATGTCATAGATGGCTTCATTATCCACCATGAAAGCGCAGTCGGAGTGCTCCAGCGTCGTGTGCGTGGTCAGGATGGAGTTGTACGGCTCCACGACAGCTGTAGAAACCTGGGGAGCTGGGTAGATGGCAAATTCCAGCTTGGACTTCTTGCCGTAGTCCACTGAAAGCCGCTCCATAAGCAGGGATGCGAACCCAGACCCTGTGCCACCTCCAAAGCTGTGGAAGATGAGGAAGCCCTGCAGGCCCGTGCACAGATCCGCCTGCGGTAAAACCAGAGTACGCAAGTCAATGCCTACAAAGCCACGCTCCGACTTCCACCCTGCATTCAGGACTTCCATTTCTACAAACAGATGCAAATTCAGACTGTCTACCACACATGCACACTGTGTCTGAACACAATGAAGACCTACAGAGGTGTCTCAGCAGAGGCTAGAAGATATTCTGGTACTCTCATGATAGAGTCTTGATTCTCACAGGCTTGCCAAAATAACTCCTCCACTCCCTGTGACCCTCTTGACTAGGACAACCATCATATGAAGTCTCTTCTACAATCTTCTTACCAGTTTTCGGATCCGGTCCAGGACCAGGTCGACAATCTCCTTGCCGATGGTATAATGGCCTCTGGCGTAATTGTTGGCTGCATCTTCCTTCCCAGTGATCAGCTGCTCTGGGTGGAAAAGCTGCCGGTAGGTTCCGGTGCGCACTTCATCTAGAGAGAGAGGCGGGGAAAACATATATACCGTGAGTCTTTCAGGCAAGGGCTGTCAATTCCATTATGCACATATGTCAACAGTTTCTCCTATGAAATATCTGCATACCATACATCACTAAGAGTACACATATCATACATCACATACAACTCTTAATTTTCTTACCCAACAGAGTCACAACACTACATACTATATGTTTATGCTCAACGTGTCTACTCTGCACAGGTCTCAGTGGGGTTCCTGAAACACCCCACTTTCCCAGGAAAGCCTCCACCCAGGGCCCAGGCACTTACCGACCACAGTGGGCTCCAGGTCCACAAACACTGCTCTGGGCACATGCTTGCCGGCTCCAGTCTCACTGAAGAATGTGTTGAATGAGTCATCCCCACCACCGATGGTTTTGTCGCTTGGCATTTGACCATCAGGCTGAATACCATGTTCAAGGCAGTACAGTTCCCAGCAGGCATTGCCAATCTGGACACCTGCCTGCCCCACATGGATAGAGATACACTCACGCTGGAAACCAGAACAGAAACATGAAACTGCATGACACACATATACAATTTTGTGTAGTACCTCAGCGTCTATTTTCAAACTTTATTTCTAAGAATGTTCAGTTAATCCTCTGTTAAAACTGACTGCCACCAGGTATGGTTGTGTAGGATTATGGAGTCCCAGGACTCAGAAGGAAAGATTAGGAGTCCAACCCTAACTCAACACACACACATACATGGGGGGATGGGGCGGGGGAAGGAGGGAGCGAGGGAGAGCACAAGAGAGCAGCTTGCTGTGCTCTAAACTCATTAGTGACAATCCTCTTGCCTCAGCCTCTCAAGTTCTAGAATTACAGATGTAAGCCATCACATCAGGCTAACTATACTCTTAAATAGGAGTTTTCCCCAGAGCATAAATGTTTGCCACTTTTCAAAATTATTAAAGTTTAAGACTTGGACAGCATGCAATGTCAACAACTAGCTCACAAGGACAGTCACATTAATTCTCTGAAAAAAAAATCTAGGTGTTTTTAATAGTGGCCTATCTAAAGGATAAGATATACTCTAATAAGTGAAGACAGACTAGGTCCCAGATCACCCCGTCCTAGCCTGGGTGGTTACCGTGTCTTCCACCTGCCCGTCTAGAAAACCTCGATTTCTAGTTCCCTGCCAGTTTTCTTTCTCTTGTGTTTTAAGACAAGGTCTCACCATGTTGCTCCGGCTGACTTGAACTCACAAAGATACTCTGCCTCAGTTCCTGCAGACTTCCACTGATAACAGACTACACTACCGTAAGTCAAATAAGCCCCTCCCTCGTGAAAGTTGCTTTGGTGTTTTATCACAGCAACAGAAAACAAAGATTATGTTGCCAAATTCCATGCACACTAAGGATTTCATCATAAGAACAAAAGGATGGGATTGAAATGCCTTCTCAATAAATTTTTTTAATGAAAAAATAATGATCAAGCCAGGTGTGGTGATACAAGACAGTAACTAGCTCAATTAGGAGGCTAAGGCAGGGAGACGAATTTGAGGTCACCATGGATTATGAGTCTCTATCACAAAAAACAAACACACTCTGGCTGTTTAGACCTAGATCTTATCTGGTATTTGTTAGCATGTGTTCCTTTTAAGTGAATGTAGATATTTTAAAAGGTTCCCTGCCTAGGGCAGGAGAGGTCGTTTGTTTGTTAAGCGCTCCTCTTGCAGGGACTGCCCATGACTACAGCCTCTAGATATTCTAGATAGATATGATGCCCCCTTCTGGCTTCTCTGGGAAAAGGCACTCACAAACACATACCTCTCACAGACACACCTACACATTCTAAAACAAAGCAAAAACTTAAGAAAGGTTCTCACTTTTACTTTTTTCCCCTTAAGGTCTTGTAGCCCGTGCTGGCCTCAAATTTTCTACCTCAGATTAGTCTTGGCCATCCAAGTTTCCTGCCTCTGCATGCACTGTTTGGGATTGTGGCATGCCACACCATAGCTCAGACCTACCTTCTAATGGGCACAGATGATTCTACTTATAAATCACTTATCATGACAAACAGCAGCAGACACAAAATACAAAAACTTCTTTGGGAAATTGGGTAGAGCTGTTGGCAAACATCACAGGATCCTGACAGAGACGATAGAGGGGCAGACCTATCAGAGTTCAAGGGGATCTTCCCCTACATAGTAAGCTAGGGACCAGCATTTGGTGAGTATTAGGTCAGAAAGCTTGGTAGCTTCTGGAATCTTCTGGAACCCATGCCATTGATGGTTTTCTCAGTCAAGGACACTGATACCGGAAAACACAAAAGTTCCCTCTCCAAAAACCCATCTCTATACTCTCTTCTTGAGACTGGAATTGGACAAGGCTAGGGCTGGAACTCCAGGCAGGTTCTGGTGCATCTCGCTCTTGAGAGCTTGGCCCATGAGGAGAAGCCACGCTCTGAGACGCAACACCCAGGGACCTGGGAAAGGAGAGAGAGGCGGGCTTCCTAGCCGCTTTCGCTTGCTCACCCTCACAGGACGCCAGTCCCTGAGCAGATGGCGCTCTCCCTCCCGTGGGGCCCACCCTGGCCTGGGCTGCTCTCACCATGCTGAACTAGCAGAGCACCTCAGCCGATCCTCAGCGTTGCTCCTCAACTGCCTCTCGTGCGTCCAACGGTCCAAGCTGGATGCTCCGGGTATTTAACGCTCTCTCCCCAGGTGCTCATTGGTCCAGAGTGTCTCGGGGGCAGGCTTAGGCTCCATGTCTCTTTTACGATTGGATGCAGCTCAGTTTGAAGCAGTGGCACTTTCTGATTGGATGTAGGTTTGGCGGGAAGGCCCTGGAGTGGCTGCAGGGGAGAGCGCTTAGGATCGGTAGACTGCAGGTCTGCGCATCCCTGACATCCGGCTTTGCGCAGGACAAGTGGGGTGCTCAGGCTTCGCTGGTCTGCGCATGCGTGACCAGGGGAGGGCTTTGCGGCTGTGCACCCCTGCCGTCCTGCCATGTCTCACCTCGCCTCGTCTCACCTGGTACAGAAAAGCTCTCTGGCCAGGCCTAAGAGAAAGGCAGATGGCCCTTCTTCCAAAGACACGAATTTCTGGGCGCCTGTTATGTACATCGTGGGAAGCCAACACCCGCTTGAGAGTCTGCATGAACAGACGTCTCGGTTGGGGTACGTAGCTCTGGCTGGCCCGGGATGGTGTAAGGTGAACTCTGTCTTAGCTTGCCCCAGTGTTGGGACTATAGGCATGCACTGTGCGTGGTGGGGGTCAGTATTCAGTGGACATACCTTCCTTCCTCAGGATATCCAACTGCACATAATTGAATTGGAAGCTACAGCATGTTGTGACTTTTTTTTTTTTTTTTTTTTT